>BMAT01013225.1:242403-256415 GCA_019649035.1 Elysia marginata | reverse complement strand
GTAAGTTTAACCATTAGTTTCTGCCCATTTCATTTATTTTGTCATTCGTCGGTTATTTTTATCAAGGATCTTGAGGATGCTCTCCTGACTAATCCGGCTCTAGGTGGCAGCACTCTAGCAGTTGATATAGTCTGTCAGCTTCTGAATGGTTGCTATGCCCGGGATGACATCAAGTAAGTAAAAAGGATTTTAGGTTGGACATCTTTATTATGATCTATACAGAGGCTGTGACAAAAATTTGCATGATAGACAACTTTGTGTTGTGTACAGAAATTATTTTTTACTCTTTCAGCATTTCCTATTTATTTTGAAATGGTCCCATTTAATTCTAGTATNACTAGCAAAAAGCACTGGATTGGTTGATGACCAAAGTATTATAAATACTCTCAAGACTTGCACATATCAGTTAGAAGTTCCCACATTTTGAGATTCATGTCAGAATCACCCATAACTTATAAAGGTACTTTTTTCATGTTCGAATGACTAGCGGCATAATGCGTTTTGTGCTCTAAATGTAGTGTTTCGTAAAATTTCTTTATGCTCAAAATTTTGCATTTTATGTATCCTATACATATTTTAAGCAAGATTATACGGCATAGTTTTAGTTCTGAAATATTTATTTAGTCCCAACGCCTGACATGACATCACTCAGTACACGCCTCGCGACAGGTACACATGCCATCTTAAATTTATTTATATCTAGCGCCCAGGGTATATGAGTCAGATCTCACACTATTTTTATTAGTAGTCTAGTTTTTTGTTTTTTTTGTTCAACCCTCGTGCTGCCCTTATGTAAGCCAGTTTCTCCATTGTGAGATGTGGCAATCCTGATATCTTACAAATACATGTATGTAACAAATAAGAGGTTTAGAGGTTTTGGCCTATCATTTTAAAATGCTTTTGGAGTTTCACCTGTCATGTAAAAATTATGCTCAAAAAACCAAATGAGATACATGTAGGCTGGATATGATAAGAATCCTCTATCCTCAAAAGAATCCTCAATGGGAAATTTGTTTTGGACAATGGTAAGCTGTATTCATATATGCATAAATTTTGTTCATTTTTGGGGGGGGGGGGCTGGCTTGTTCAAACGCAACAATAACCCACCTTTTAAAATGATACAGAAGGAAAAAAAATAATTGATCTACAAAGTATACGTTTCAATCTTTGATTTACTCATAACTATGATTGTTTAAAAAAAAAATTAATCAAAGGCAAGTGAACTCAAGTTAAATTCTGATTAAACCTAAAATATAAAAAGCTATCAGATATTCATAATATATAACTGCTGCCCTCTCATTTTTCTTCCAGATATTTTAACTACGACCTGTTTCTGAAAGACATCTTCAAACAGCGCTGGACTGTGGAGCAAGGCCGCTCCAACCCTTTTAATGAACGCACATTTTTGGAGCTTCCAGTTCGACTAAGGGTGGAGGTTCTACATGCGCTGTGTGACTTCCGACTGGATGCCGACGATGTTGCTGAAATGCTGAAGGTGGGCTGCCATTACAAATTATGAACAGTGTAGTTTACAGGCAAACTGTTTTTTTTTTTTTTTGTCAAAACTGAAGAGCTCCACTGCTGACCCATACATGGTATTTTTTTTATTTAATGGCATCATGTTTGCGCAATCCCTATTTCTAATATAAATACAGAGAATTTTAACATTACATTCATGCATGAAGTGATATCACTATAGATTTTTTTTTCTTCAATCTTTATTGAGAAAAGTAGCAGTCTGAATGTTTGCTTTGTAGAGTTGTAATAACTGTGCTGCTTTCAATCATTTTCTGTTTTCAGGGGCTAAGCGGCGACAGTTTAAGAGTAGAGCCTCTCGGAATAGATGCAAAGGGATCCAAATACTGGTACTTTTATGGTACCCGCTTATACAAAGAGCTGCCAGACCAAGAGGGAGAAGGAGTAAAGTGAGAACTTAGACATATCCATTTTCTGTGTCTGAAAAAATCATAAAATATCAAAATCTTGACTGAAGATATTGCTGTTTTTTAAACTTTCATAACCCACCTGTCAGACAGTTACCTTTCATCTGTTTGTCCTCTTACATTTTGTTCTTCTTCTATAATGATGTCACTTACCGTAACCTTTTTACTTCATAGTTTTTTAATTCTAAATCAAGTAAATAATGTTTTGAGATAAAAGAACATTGCTTTTTGCCTTTCTAATTCTTTTTTTTTTTTATCAGATTTCCGTTGATTTTTTTTTTGTTCAAATCAAAAAAAAATCGTACCATCTTGAGAATAGCATATACTTGATTTTGACAAAATGTTACTTATCTGATTTTGCATTTTGAGTCTTCTTCACTGAACTTTGAAGTGTGTACAATCACCAGTCTTAGTCAAACTGTCATCTCTACCGTCCAAAGGTGAAACCTGGTAGTAACTCTGAAATTTTCAAAAAATGAGACAACCCCCTTTGGAAGTCACCCTTTTGCTATGCACAACTCAATTATGCCCTGCTTCAGTAGTTTTAAAATGTACATAAAATGTGATTTGATTGAGAAGTTATATAATAATAGCATTTCACCACCTCTTTTGAAATTTTCTCAAAATGTACCTAAAACTAGTGACTAGGTTTTACCTTTGAAAGGATGTCTTTTTTTATTAAATCAGCAGTTGCATACACCTTTGAACTAGCCAAAAATATTTAATGATTCATTATTTTCATTCGTTTCAAGAGTAAAAGGCAAAAGAGGCAGACCCAGAAAAAATGTAGAAAAAATTGAACAGCCTGATGCGGTAGAAAATGAGGAGGAAAATGAGCAAATGGAAGAGGAGGAGGAGACAGAAGAAACAGCCCGCAGAAACCCAGTTTTAAGTGCTAAGCCAAGACATGCAAATAAAGAGGAACTTGAAGCGGAGGAAGAAGCAAATCTAGACTTTGACAAAGATGATGAATCAAAGAACGTCTTGGAAGAAAATGAAGAGCAGGAAGAGGAGAGTGAGGATGAAATTCAGAGAGAGCTTGCGTAAGTTAATAATCACAAGAAGTAGACCATATTGAATACCAAATTTAAAATGTAAAAAAACAAAATTTCGGATTGTACTTCAATGACATCAGCAAGAAGCAGTTTGGAGTCAGTAAAAATCAAGAATGTTGTTTTTGACAAAATTTCTTTTCATGCAGCCATCAACTTTATGTTTTTAAAATTGACCTCATTTATAATTCTTAAAACTGTTTTATTGGATTGAGATTTAAGTGGTCTAGTTTGAATCATAAACATAACCATAGAAGAATGGTTTTTGTAGTTTCTGGAAATTTTGTTTATAATAAAGATTTCACTGTAGATAAGCTAACCTTTTCAGATAGCCTGCTTGGTTGTAAAAGTAGTCCTCAAGATGTCCATATCCGGTGTTCAGTTTCACAAAGTTGTCAAAGTTTTTCATATCCATCTGGCTATTACTATACCAAAGCTGAAGGTTTGGAGTAAAATTAATTTTGTGCAAGCGAAAAACCTAATATGATAAAGTGCAGGTTCTATAACTAAAAAATCTGGAACTCAGTATATTGGAAATGATTGCTCACACAATATCTCTCTTCTCTTCACCATCAGGTAGAGCATACTTTTAAAAACTAAAAGAGTTCATTTTGAAAAAGAATTTTACGATAATAGATCTTTCTACATATTCTATATGAATACTCTTTTCTGATGTATAATCTTTTCAGGGAAGCCTTGTATGAGGATGAGAATGAGTTTGGCAATGATGATGATGCAGATGATGCAGATTTTGAGGTAAAAAAGAAGAAAAAGACAAAACCTAAGAAGAAGCCTTCAGTCAAAAAGACTGCATCTACAGAGGACCAAGAAATCCAGGAAGCGCCAGAAGCTACAGAACAGTAAGTCTGGATTAGTCAGTTTACCTGGACCGGCCATCCTCGCCTGTTAAGACCACAGTTATGTGTCCTTATAATGCCTGCTATGGTCTAGTAGTATTAGCTTCTCTTTCATTGAATTCTCAAAAGCTCATATCAGGAATGCCAAATGCCAGGGTTTATTTATATACTTGCATTTATTATTTATTGCACAACTTGTGTCTGTGATATACATTTTATGTGGGGTCTGATAAGATTTTCTATTTTTTTTAAATCATTTGTCAGTCCAGTCTAAATGTTTTTGCTACATATCACATTCAATAATAGGTTCCCAACCCCTTGACTTACTTTGAATAAAGGGTGATAACAAGGCCTCTGCATCTCAATTTATAAATGCATAATTAGATTTGCCCAGTGTGAAATTAATAAAATCAGGTTAAGAAATCAAATTAAAATCTTATGCTGTAAATTTTTGGGGGAGAATGGGTGTTTGAAAATTCCACAAGCTTCTAAAAGGGGTGTTTCGTCAATGTTTATCTTGTTTTCTCCTTTGTTATATTTTCAGGCCGTACATAGAAAATGCGGTGAGCACAAAGCGTAAAAAGCAGTATTTTAAAGGAGGTAGGAAAAAATCCCGATCACGCAGCAAGAGTGCCAGCAAGACGGATCAAGAGGCAGCTACACCAAAGGCAAACGGCTCTGCAGAGACGGATCCTAGGTTTGTATGATTTCCATCAAGAAAAGAAACATAAGAAAGCCCAAGATTTGTGCTTGTGGTCTACTAAACCTTTCTCTTGACTTATTATGTTTTCATTAGCAGGGAATGCTAAGGGAAAATATTTGAATTTTGATTTGTATTTTATCTTTCTCATGCAAAGCATTGTTATCCTACAATTGGACAGGGTAGGGCAGACCAGCTTTTTGCCCAATTTAAAAACGGTATTTTGGTTGATTAGATTGTCATGCCTTTAGTAGTAAATTTATACACGTTTAAAGATCCCAACGACAAATCACACTAAATGTAACCTCAAGATAATTCTAAGTTAATAATGAAGCAAAAAAAAACATTTAAAAAGAAAAAGAACATATATAAAATCTTAGGTGATTTTGATTTGAAGATGCTTTTTCAAGAACCTTCGTCCCCATGGGGAATAATAATGAAGTGACATGGAGACTATAAAGAAATATAATTTCTACCCCCTTTCTCAGTATTTGGGAAATCATAGTGATTTAAATGTGAATGGCCCAGACCAACGTTTTTTGTTTTTTTTTTAAGTACAAAATGACTGACTGCCCGGTATTGTAATTGAAAATGAATTTACAAATGTAAATTTTTCAGTTGTCCTACCTACAACAATTTTTGTTTGCTTGCAACAGAAAATATTTTGTCATGTTTCACTACAAGTATACCTCTTTGTGTTTCAGGAATTTTTTCTAATGAAAAAAACAACAGAAAATAAACAAAAAATTTTTAGAGTTTCATTTCTTTTCCCCAGTGTTGAACAAAAAAAGAGAGGGCGACCACGCAAGAAAAAAGAGGCCCTTGAGCCAACACCAGTTCGTAGGTCTCGGCGGAGAGGGGGGAACGACAGTGAAGACGAAGGCTCCACACCAGTTATCTTTGATGCCAAAGTCTCCAAGACAGAGCTCAAACGATTGGCCATTGATGGCTTTCACAACCAGCTGACTACAACAAGGGGCAGTCAGAATACCAGCCGAAACACAAGCAGAGAGAGCAGCGTAGCAAGTGAGTCAGTCAAAACAGAAGCAGTTCAGAATGCAAGCCCTCTGCCCCCGCCCGTCCAACCAAGCTCCCTCACTGATAGTCAGAAACTCAGCGTAACACAACCAGTTCAAGAACTATCTTCTGGAGATGACGCCAGAGCATCAGCGGCTGGTTCTCTCCCAGGAGGAAAAACTTTACAAGCTGCCGTCTCGAAATTGGCTTTAAACACGGCTCAGGATGCAGTTATTGTGCAAGGCGGTGATCACCAGTCTGAGAGCCACAGTGACCAGCAAAATGCAGAGGCTCCCAAGGAATCCCTAGAAGGGTGTGAACCGCAGGTTGCCAGCAAGAGCAGGAAAGGCAGCTCGAGGAGAAAGTCTGTTCCTCAAAGGAGGCAGAACAAAGAATCATCGTATGTCTCTGAACAAGAGGCTTTTGAAAATGATAGTGGGGGGAATGGTGGAGAAAAAAGTACCAGTAAGGTAGATGACATAAGGTCTGAACCAATGAGTATTGATGCGAAAATGGCCCTCGGTGATTCATCTTCTGAGAAGATGTCGGTGGCAGACAGTGGAATTGACGATAAAGGTGTCGCCTCTGCTGGAAAAGAAAGCTCAAATCCTCAATCAATAATGAGAACAGAATCAGAAGAGAATGGGTGTGTACAGAGCAAGTCTGAGATTTTGAAAACATCTGAAGATTCTCTATCATCAGAAATGGCTAAAGAGCATAAATCATCCGAACCAGAAGGAGGTATTGATTTGACCTCTCAAAAGAAAGTTGCAGCAGAGGTCCAAGATAAGGATGGTCAGAGTGATGAAGAAGAAGAGGAGGAGGAGGAAGGAGAGCAAGAGATAATAGACCTGGAGGAAACAGAACTGAAAGGAGAGTGTGCAGCAGATGAGATCAACTTGAATGCAGGGGAATGGAGGGTGCCGCCTGAGCTGATGGAACTCAACACTGAGAAAGCTGATAGAACTGCACAGAAGTCTGATGAAGGGGCGTCAGTTTTAGATACCTGTGCTGAGAAAGAAACTGAGCGTTCTCTTAATGATGAAAGTGAAGAGTCTAAAAGCTCTCCTAGAGTTATCAGAGATAAAGAAACTGTAGCAGCTCAGGGCATTGCTGAAACTGGAGAGACTGATACTGCGCCAGGATCAAAGACCAGTGTTAAGCAAGATGCTGAAAAACAAGGCCAACATGAAAGCATACCAAATTCAACAGACACAAGTGATAATGCAACAGAGACAAGTAACTTTAGGCATGAAGCTTCTCCTTCTGCTTGTAAAACTGAAACTGCAGAGAAATCTTCTTTGCAAGATTTGAGCTTAGATACGGGTAAAGTTGGCCAAATGGCTTTGGCAGATGAGCAAGACCCTGTAGCGCCAGAACCAGGGGGTATAACCACAGAAACTGAATGCCAGCAGACTGTCGCAGATTCATCTCAGTCAAGCAATGCAGAGCAAGAGCCGATGGAAGTTGCTGATGGGGAAACTACAGAATCAGGTGCTGGTGTATTATCTACTAACAATGTTTCTATGGATTGCAATGCCTCCGACAAACTCATTTCAGAAAATACTGGGACACAAGACATTTCCTCTCAAAACCAAGTACTCAATCTCAAAACCACACCAATTCCAACTGATGCTGGTAACGTCCCCGAAATCAAAACATCCACTGTTGAACCATGCCAGTCTGATTCAGAAAATAGTGATGGAACAGAAAGAAAAGGTGAAGTGATGATTCCAATAAAGGACAAACTGCCCGCTGAAGATGTGGAATATATGGACACTGACAACTCTGTCTCATCGGGTTTAGGTTTAATGAATGATGAAGCCTCATTAAGTAAAGAAGACCAACCATCAGCCCTATCTACAGATGAAGAAAAAGTGAAACAGAAAAATCTCCCCCAGGCTGTTCTGGAAACCCAGCCAGAGACCAAGGATAGAGATCCAGAGAGCTGTAAAGTTCGTGAAGATCAAGCCGCTGATACTCCTCCTGAGACAGACATTCCTTCTATGAAAAAAACTGGTGTGCCTGGTGAAGCTTCTTGTTGCAACAAAGACACATCTGCCAAAGAAGAGCCTCGAAATGAAGACGTGCAGGCAGATAAAGAGGTTAACTCAAGTAAGTCAACCTCTGAGCCAGAAGTCAGTGAAAGCTCATCTTTTGAGGGTGCAGACACAGATTTGATCACCGCTACTTCTACCAAAACCGACTCCACTACTGAAATAGAACAAGATAGTTCATCGCAAGCTGATGCTGCAGTCGCAACTGAAAACTCTGTCTCCTGTTCTACGGTCCCTGAGACCGAAGAAAACTCTGGTGCTAGCACAAATAGTCAATGTCTTTCTTCAGCTGATAAATCAGCTCCTCTTGTTGGTGAATCAGCGTCTGCCTCAAGTACTCCAGCCGCTAACGACGAAGAAAACCGTGCCACAGCTAAAATATCTACACAAGACTCTTCTGTAGAGAAAGAACTGACCCCTAAAGCATGCAAGCAGAAACGGCCGTCTAGGTGGGACATGACTCCTGAAAAGCGAAAACAATTTCAGCCCTCCTCGCAGAGTAATGCTGTTAAAGAAGACAGAATCCTCTCTAACAGCTCTCGTAAAGATGGTCCTACTGTGGTGTACATATCATCAGGCCCAGTCAATGTAAGTGCTTCAAAGTCCAGTGAAAAGCCTGACCCAGCAGCTCTTAAGGATCATAAATCAACAGATGAAAACATGGAAAAGGACAAGGAAGGCTCTTTGCCTGAACAGCGTTCTGCACCAAACTCCAGGCCTGGCGACTGTGAGGCCTCAGTCCCCTCGACAAAAGTACAAAAACAGTTGAATAAGACAGGTATCTGTGAAAAAGAAGCAGATGACTTGTCAACACACTCTTCCTTGAAGCCCTCAGATGCACAGCAGATGAAAGATGCAAGTGGTGAATCAAGCCAGCCCGTTGACCAAGCAAACAACTCCAGTGTAGAAACCATGGATGCTAATAAGACAGAAGATCGTAGTTCGGCTAGTCAGCAGCCTGTTGACTTGTCAATAGATTCCTCGGTGTCGACAGAGATTGGTGATCCATCAGTATTTGAAAAGAAGAGTGAAACCAAAGAGAAAGAAATTAAAGACAGTTGTTTGAGTGACACTGCGTCAAGAGATGCTGAATTAAACTCAGCAACAACGGCAGGTATTTCAAGTTCTATTGAGGAGAATGGAAACCTTCCATCAAGCAATACAAATGAGGAGGAACTTATGGAGACAGAGGAGCCCGTTGATGCAGATGGCAAATTCACAAACCAGTCAGACCTAGAAGATGCTCCAAGTTGCGAATCGACCCAACATGTTTCAAAAGTTGATACACTTAGAACAGAACCACACGAGGATATAAAACCCTCTGAAGAATCCAAAGAATCGGAGCCTCCCACAGCCCGTGATATAAAACCCATGGAAGAAACAGATGAGGTAGATGGCATCAACGGAACTCATGAAGATAAAGATGAAAGAACAGATAGTGAGGTAGTGCATTGTAGTAATAATGAAACCTTTTCAACATCAACAGCAATGTCCATGCAACATGAAGAGCAAGTGACCAATAACGGCGAAACCCTGTCTCACTCAGATGTACATGCATCAGGAGAGTCAGCCGATTTCAGGCAAGCAACAATTCTGAGTGAAACAGAGGGTACGACTCTTCCTGAGGGGGATACGCATATCGCAGAATCAACAGAAGATGTAACTGCCAAAGACACAAGTCCTGAGGAAGAAAGTGTTGCAGGGAAATCAGGCGAAGAAAAGGACAAGGTTATGGAGATCTCAGAAGATGTACCAACGCAGAAAGGGAAAGATGATGATAGTGAAGGTACAGATGAAAATAATAAAGCAGAAAAGAAAGATGACGATTCAAGAGAAAACAAAGACGATGAAGTAGAAAATAAAGATGGAGACCAAGTGAAGATAGCTCCTAGTGTGAAGCCTTTACCAGAAAATGAAACGGAGCAGCCTGTAGAAGCCAAAGGTCACGGGAGCAACAATGACAAAGAATCAACTGAAAACTGTGTGCATAATAGTAGCTCATCAACCAATGTATTAGGATCTCAAACTGAAATAGCCTCAGAAACCATGGAGTCAGAGGGTGGTTCCATTGTTTCCGAGTCATCAGCACATGCACAGTCTAACAAGAAACTCTCAGATTTGACTTCCTCTGGAGACATAGATACAGTAGAAGAACATGAGCAGAAAGTAGAGGAAGGAAGCCTTAGTCACACAAATGATGCAAGGGAAAGTAAGCCGCACGATTCAGAGCAGGAGGGTGAGGTAAAAGAAAGCTCTGGTTGCATCAAGTCACCTGAAAATGCTATAGACCAAGATCTAAAAGAACTTGCAGAGAAGCCTGAGGACAAAAATGAAGAAGTTCATGACGAGGACCATGATTTTGTGGCAGTTGGGAGCATAATCCAACCTTGTATATCTAGTCAAGACAGAGGGGTCTGTGATGCTACATCAGGCAGCTGTGAGAATGTCGCAACCCCCTTAGAAGTTGACTTATCTATGAATGAGGATATCAGTGGGGAGAAAACAGCAGAAGATGCGCAGCTTGCTCAAAGTGGCAATCTTCTCAAAGAAAATGAGGAAGTGCAGATAACTGGCCAACATGGGGAATTGGGACTCGAGGTCAAAAGTGAGAATGATACTGAAATGTCCTCGTCCAGTGTCACTGACAAAACCTCCGTGAGCGAGAAAGATACAGAGGGGCAATTAGAAGAGCGGGAAGTTACTCCCAGTCTGGAGAAAGAAAATGACAACCATGTCGAGCCCATGATCACAAATGAAGAGAACATTGAAAAGGAAGCCCAAGAAACTCTTCTTAATCAAGAGGTGAAAAAAGAGGAGACAGAAGAAATGACCAAAGATGAGATAAACAAGGAGGAAGACGCCCTGGCCAGCAGTGGGGGCAGCAGCGGGTTGGAAGAGCTGGTGGTCAAGCCGGAGGTGAAGAATGTCGTGAAAGAAGTGTCGCTGTATGAGGAGGGCTCAGACCAGAAGTGGCGGGGTGGGCTGAGCAAGTGGCAGCTCGTCTGCGACACACTGGAAGACTGGGAGGGCCTTGCGCTGCAGCTAGAAGAAGACACGCTGGGAACGACCGGGGCGAGAGGAAAACTCGGCAAAACCAGAAAGCTCTGCAACATCATCAAGAACGACTTCCTGCCAGAAATGCCAATGATTATGGCCGATAAGGTAAGCTGGCTTAAATTGATTTTGCACTAATAGAGCTATATAGGGCCTCGAAATAATTATTTTTTAAAAAAAAAACTGTATTATATGTAAAGTAATGTGATCTTTTATGTTTTTAGAAAAAAAGTAACTTCAGTATTTATAGAAACTAATTCTGTTCCTATACAACCCAAGTATAACAAATATCAATAATAATTTATAGCCTAACTCTTTCTTATCTCCTCTATCGAATTAAGTTAAGCACCTACTCAATTTTTCAGCATCAAGGAAAGAAATTTTTTTTTGGGGGGGGGGGGGTATTGCAAATTTTAACATATTGAAAAAAAGTTATTCTTTTTTTTATAGTTGAATTTTAAGCCCTTTTGCGTAATATCTATATTTTCTCTTATAATTAACCCTGGTTCTTAATATTTTCTTTCTTCTTGTTGGTTTTGTGTTTTCAATATGCAACTTATTATGAGTGATCGCAGGACTTTTTTTTTTTTAGTGTACAATTTTCACTTGACTTGATTTAACCCTGCCTCACAATTACATGTTTTACTCAACTGCTCTGCAAAATTTCATTTCAGGAAAGGGCAAGAGAGAAACGTCAGAGGGAAATGATGCCCAGAAGGTCATCCTACAGGCTGGAACTGAAAAAGATGGAAGAAGAGGAGAAAGTATGTACTGACTTGCCTTCTTTTTCTTTTTTCTTTTTTTTTTTTCATTAAAAGAAAATCTAGATTTTGTAAGTTCGCTCACTAATCAAAAGGCATGATCAGAATGTTGGTCTTGAATATTTTACATGACATTTTTTTTTTCTTTAAACTTGCATACACTGTGAATTAAGTCAAAAGCAACCCATTTAGCTTTTTGTTTTTATTAGGAAAGTAAGATTAATCTATTTTTGTCCCCCAAAATATCTTGTATCATGTTTTTCAACCATGTCTATTTTTAAAATCATCTTGTAAGGTAATAATAATTTTGTAAATTTGTTCTAAATGATTCCATCTTTTTTTTAGGAACGCAAATCAAAAGAAGCTGAGGAGGAAGAAGAAAGGTTAAGGGCGATTGCAGATGAAGAGCGAAGACAACAAATGAAAGCAGAAGAAGAAAAACGACAACAAGAGGAGAAGGAAAGAGCCAGAGAGGGTAAGAGTTTAAGCTGCCTCCAACTATTTTAAAGAATAATTTGCTGAACTATTCGGAGGTGGGGCAGGGGGGGGGAGATTTGAAACTTGTATTTGAGCTTTTAGGTATAAGAATGTAAAATTTTTTGCATTAGACTTTTTAAACTTTGAAATATAAATCCTTCAATTTTCATCTTACCATCACTTTCTAACTGGCGCTTGAAGCTATGATAGTATGAATATATACCTCGTCTCTTCACCTGCTCTGTGTTTTTGTGGTGGTGTCCAAAGATCTTGCTGTTCCTGGCCATGTTATTAACTTGTCCAGGTCTTTGTTCTCACTCTGCCTCTCTTCTGATTGTTTCAATTTGATTTTAGACTCTGTAGTGCTGATGATATTGCCTGTGGCTTTTGTTTGTTAAGGGCTGTCAGCTGTAACAATAATTTGCCTCAAAAAAGACACCTAGGTATGCACATTCTCACGGTTTATTCTGAATTCAAGATTTTTTTTTCCATTTTGAATAAGAAAAATCCTGATCTGGATACACACTACTCATGTGACAACAAATGGTTTTGCTTGTAAATTCCTTATGGAAAAGCAAACCTTACTGCTGTGTTGACTTTACTTGTACTGTTTATGTGAATTGCATCAATGTTATGTTATGCATGTCCTGACCTCAGGATTTTTTTTCACAAGTAGTGCCTACCCCTGAGAAACCTTTGTTTGATTGTTTTTCCATGGCTCGTTGGGGATATTTAATATGTAAAATACGAGATCTGGTTGGACCCATATTTTTCATGAATTGAAGGAAAAAGATTTTCCATTACCAATGGTTTTAAGAGCACTCATACTGGTTGTCTTGTAAAATTTCTCATTTCAAGAGATTTTCAAAATGGTTTAAATGTCGTTTGCGATGAAATATCAGAGAGCATTAATATAGGGCTACACTTCTAAAATTCTTTCATCAAATTTTACCCTGGTGACATAAACTATTTTTCTTCGATCATCATCATCAATTGGCTCAGTTTGCAGGATCGCTAAACATAAGGTACTTCTATTTTTTATTGTCAAATGATAATTTTTTCTATAACCAGAGAGAGCTAAGCGTGTAAGGCTGCGAGAGGAGAGGGCAAGGCTTATAGCTGAAGGCAAAGAAATTCCACCAGAATTGATGAACGGTCTGAAACAAGATGAGTAAGTTGTAGCAAGCTGTCCACACTTACTGTAAAATTAAGCAAGCCAGCATTAACTCAGTCCATTTGCCAGCTACTGGGTGTGCCTGGTTACTAGAATTGCAGGATTTGCAGATGGTTTAAAATAAATGTATGCAGTGTGACTTGATTGAGTCAAAGACATGGTTTGAATTTTCAGTATAAAATCTCAGGTCTTTTCTGATGTCGCTAAAAAATCAGCAAATATTGAAAATGGGTTTTTTCCACAATGAAGTCCTGGAATTAAAATATTAGTTTTGTTAGGAGAGAAGTTGTGACAATGTATTTTTTTTTTTCAAATTTTTATATTATGTCATGTTGATCGATCAATAAATAATCAAAACATTGATCATGCTACCATAGAGCTGGAAAAAACACTGATTCAGTGTAAGTATTGGAATTAAAATAAAAAAAAGAAAAAGGGATTCTGAGTGTTTGCAAAGTTCCCCTTGATATAAGGCAGTAAATGTCACTGCAATGAAGATTTAAATGTTTTGAATGTAAAGCGTGTAACTTTTGGGATGTGTGAATATTTAATTTCAAAGGGATAAACGTAAAAAAAAGTGTTAAATTCAATCATTTTTTTTCTTCTGCAGTGCTCTTGATGATGAAAATGAAGAAATGTATAACAACATTGAAAAAGGTAAGCCTGATAAGTAGTAAATCAACCAGATAAGTCTTAACAATGTTTGATATAATTAAAAAGTGGAAAATGTTTTAAGACGTGATATCAATTTGGATGGAGTTGATACATTTTAAAGACGTATGTGTGTTTAGCTTTTTTGTCCTTGTATTTGAATCAAGCGATGATCAAAACTACAGAGTAAATAGATACCGTGCAAATGATAATGATATATATAAGAAATATATTCCAGAACGACATCTTCGATCAGGAGCTAAAAATAT
>BMAT01013225.1:161652-173903 GCA_019649035.1 Elysia marginata | reverse complement strand
AAGGAATGTTCTTCATGTTATGGTAAATGGTTCAGCGAGAAGGAAACCCAAATTGTTTAATAGTATGAAATATTGTTGTTGTAAGTGTTAAATGAACTATATAACATTGCTTCTGTACATCTAGGGTGACCAATTCTATTTCAGTGTGACTGCCCATCTTTATAAACAGTTGTTATGGCCCTTGTCAATAAAATTTTTATGTGCAGGTAGACAGTAGTTCATCTTAGCAAGATTTTGATGTAAAGAGTACTTACTGAGTTTATATAAACCAGACTATGTTTAGAACCAGGAATGGGAAGGATATTATGTGGTCTAATTTAGAAAAAGTTTCTGAAGCAAGATTTTCAGAGGACTTAACTGATATTCAGTGAATTTTCACTTTTTTACATCTTAACTTCTCTCTCAATCTTTCAGATTCCAAGAAGATTGAAGAGGGCGGAGGCTATGCTTTCACCAACCGACAAGTCCCGACATCGTTTAACTTTGGATCAGGTTAAGAAGACCTAACTTTGACGACCTGACCCTTGCTTCTGAATTGGTTTAACAAGACAGAGGGCAAGACAGCTACAGATGTTGCATCTACTCCAAAAAAAAAGGTTTCTTAGTTTTGATTTACCAAGTTCAGTTGTGACGGTCAATGTTTTAAAATCTTTTAATTCTGTGGACTGATGATTTGGGTATTTAACTTTTCTCCTTCCTATTTTGTTTCCTCCTTAAGTCATCATGCTCAAATGACGACTTTCGACAGTGGAAGACTCTCAGAGAAATTGTGCTTATGAACCTTGCAGCCCTCGCTGCAGCGATGATGATGATGATGATGACAAAGTCTTTACTTAGTCAGTATGTGAATCCTGTTCATCCTCCATGTTGCCAATTCTCAAGCGGTGAACAACATTGCCAACAGATTAGTTATTGCCGTGACTGTTCATTTATTAAAAGCTCAACGTCCTTCTTGGATGGGTGCTCACAAGTGATGAAATTTGTGGCAGCTGTGGTGAAATGGACAGGCAGATAATTTATTCTCGAACATTTGTCCTACTTTGGGATTAGGCAACAGCATCCGAGTGAATGGAGATTTGAATTTCCCCTGCAAAACTTTTCTGTTTTATGGGTGAGAAACTTTCAACTATGTGGATGGCTTTTGAAATAAATGAAAATTTTTTTTCTTTTTTTAAAAATTTATACCTTACCACGACTCATGTTTATGTATAATATAGCCAATGTCCATTGTATGCCGCAGTGTACATATGTAAATGGGGAAAACCTTTGTTTACCTCATTACCATGTTACGCCCATGTGCCATGCTTTTTGGATGCAAGCGAGAAAATCAGAATGAAAATTTTTCAAAAAAGAAAAGACTTGACTCAGTATTCGTCCTCATGGTATGTTACCTAAAATCCTTGTGGATGGGGGGGGCGGGGGGGATTCACTTAATAAAAACTGGTCGTAAATAACCAGTCAAAGTCTTTTCTTATGTTTCTTATATTGTGCTTTTGTGAAGGATAATAATATTATTAATATACGAATGGTTGGTCACCTTACGTTATCTTCACACAGGTATTAAAATTATTTCTACTTTTTGGGTGTGAGCTACTTGCATTCCCAAGCCATGGGTTATCAATTTTTCGTTTAATTTGAAATACAATTGATAATTCAAAGACTTAATTTTTTTCTGGATCATAGCGGGCATGAGAGGAGGCATTCTTGATTACAGGTCAAACAACGGAAACAAATTTTTCCATAGTGATGTGCGTGAGTAGCAAAGTAAATACAACTGGAAATAAAAGAAAACACTTGAAAGCGTGCCGTCTTTTGAACAACACTTTTCGCCCTAGGTTTTTTTTTTTTGTGGTAAATGTGTTAGGAAAAATGCATAATAAGTTTGTTCTATTCAAAATACAAGCCTTGTTTTCAATTTGTCACATTCATGCTTACATAAACTGACGTTTGAACATAGGGATCTTTAGGCTGCAAGGACTGACAGTTGGTTGGCCTGTGCTCAGGTTTGGAGAAAAATCCTGTTTTGGTGCTGCTTTTGTGTGCTTGATAGCAACTGTCTTGCAACCAGTGGGAGGAAGTTGGACCTGAACAATTTGAAATTAAAAAAAACAAAACAAACAAAAACAGCAGATGTTTTTTCAAAGTACATGTAAGTTTGTTCCGCCTTTTACTTTCGACGGTATTCAGACAAAAGTCTTGAATCTTTTCAGAAAATAATGATGATTTTGAAACAGTTTTTTCAAACTAGAGAGCTGAAAAATTTATCATTCAAGCCATTGGTTTTTTAGAATATACAAAAAAAATTCACTGATTTAGACGGGTTGCAAGACAAAAACTATCGAGATGGAGCTCTTTGTATGTCTCACCTTATGTGTTCATTGAACTTTAGTCCTCTGCTCTCTGCTTTCTGTACACAAACGTAACTTTGGTTATGATTTAGATCTGTGATATTGTGCCAGGGTAAAGTGTGCAAAATTTTATGAGGGTAAGAGTTGGGAGTGTCGATTACAGCTTTATGGCTATTTGTGTTTGCCACGGTGTATGCTTAAATAATTATGCTTGAAAAGACTCAAATGTGTGTTTTGATTTAGTGTGAGTTAGATTAAATGTGTGCTTGTTTCAATAATCAGGAGAAAAATACCCTGTTTTTTATCTGAAAGGAAAAAAAATATACATATATATGTAAATTTGATGGCTAATGGAAAATAGAACTAATGTTCAAATGCTGTATGAAATATTCTTCCTATGCAGAGCTTCTGTCGTAGTGCCTTATTAATGTGTTATAAAAGACATTTGTGAAATGTTGAGTCGATCGATCCACGAGTGATTGGGACAAAGCATGAAGCACAAGGGCCTGTGTGACATCAGTATTTTTTCCCTGCCTTTTCAAAGGAATAACTTTGGCTAACTTGCAAGTTTTTATATTGTTTTACACTCTTCATTTTTATATACTTAATTATAATCCAAAATTTAAAACTTGTTTGATAAATTTTGAATATATCATAGACTAGCCAGTTGAAATTTTGTTATAGGAGTTTTAAGTTTAAATTTTTATTTTTTTTTTCACAGCGAGGAAAGATTTTGATTGGTTCATTTATATGGGACATTGAATGTTATGTGTAAAGATTGTTTTACTTTTTTATTTGCATGCTTGTTTGAAGAAAAGACTCAAAGAATTTTGTTGAATGGGGGGTTATGAACAAAAGGAATTTTTATGAAAATAGCTTGCTACACAACAAAGTATATTTTTTGCAAACTCTACTGGAAGTTTTTTTCTATAAATCTCAATTGATTATTTTTTCCCCTTCTTTTTGTATGCTTTGGAAAAAAAGGGGGTAGTGGTATTTTATTTCTTAAAAAAAATCTAGGATTGGGATTTGTGAGACAGTAAAAGCTTTTCTACCAAAAAGTCTTGACTATTTTCATGATAGTCATTAATTCAGCCTTTATTCACAGGAAAGTCAGGAATTAAAGGAAATTAAGTTGAATTCATATTGTGAACCAAAGCACACTTTTAGATCTAAATTTATCTTTTGACATAAGATGATTGTTTGGTTTATTTAACAACTCTATTCGGTAGTCTTTAGTAGGGTAGAGGATGTTTGGTGACTGGCTTGTGTGTGTGTGTGTTGTATTAATGACTGATTTTATGAATGGCAGTCCTTCATATTACGTAGTGCAATCCATATTTTTCAACAGTCTATACAGAAATAAAATTATCTGTTCTTTCTCTTTTGCTTAGAACTACAAACTGTTAAAATTGAGTTTGAAAAAGAAAAAAAAAAATGAAGTAAGAAAATTTTATGTTTTATGTACATTGAAAAAAAAATAATGGTTTTGAGTAATATTTTGGTTGAATTCAGATCTGAGAAAAGGACTTGTGTAGGTAAAAATATGGATTGCACGGCATTTAAACTGCTTTTAACTTAAGTTGTCTTTCAGACAGTTGCAGAACTTTTCTGCAACTTGCCATTTTGTCGTGAAGACTAATATTCACGTTTTATTGTAATGATATTCATGCTCAGGTCATGGATGGTATGGTCATGTCAAAACTTTGAGTGAATATTTACCACGAGGTATTAAAACAGTGTACAGAAGGAGGTAATGCCTCTTGCTTTATCTCCTGAAATCTGGAACAAGTGTTGGACTTGTATCTTAAGGCAAGACTATATTTTGCTTTAAATTCAATCTAGCACAACATGAACATGCTTATGAGCTAAGTACTTGGACTTATCCAGGATATTTCTTATGAGCTTTACACATATTTGAGATTTCTTTTTGACATTTGACATTTTGTTAACAATTTTGGATCATCTGAAGTCAAAAGCAATTTATCTCTGAAATTTGGCGTTTTTCCTCTCTCAAGATTACTCTAAATTAATTAACCTGTTCAAATTTGTATTAACGGTAATATCAGTCTGTTCAAAAAAATGTTCCTACTTTTCCCCAAATTTCCAAAATATCTGGCATTTTTATTTTATGTTATTTTATAAAACATAGCCCCCCTTCCCCCTTCCAGTAAGATCCGCTTTGGTAGCATTTGGTTAGATCAAAATGCACAGCGGAACTCCATTTAGAAAATCTCACATTTATTACACTTTAGGTGTAGCCTGTGTTAATGCTTAAGTAAAGTATGGAACAAACTTTGACCTGATTTACTGTTGTACGCAGTCCCAATTTTAATGACGTTATTTAAAAATTTTGGAATTTTTTAAAAATTGAATAAAACTGAAAGCTTAAGTTTCCAATTTCTAGATGTACGATTTTTGTTTTGTGTCATTTTATGTCTGACCAGTTTTGTGAGATTTTTGTTGTTGTCCCCAAACAAAAGCTACTTCACTAAATATTTGTTTTTGTGCCTGTAAGATTCCTGAGATGTGAACAATGATCGGTACATAAAATACAATGAGTATTCACCTTCATCTCATATTCTGTGTTTTTTTAAATATCTCAGAAACAGCAAGGCAAATTTTTTTTACATAGTTTGATATAATAATGGTGAAAGTTGTGTTTTCAAATTGAAGTTTTAATGAATTGTTGCTAAAAAAATCAATTGTATTCTTAAATAGACCAACAGCTAATTGTCACTTACAAGGAGGTCTCAAACAAAAATAGGACTTGCCAAGTATTTATGCCCACCATACAAGTTTACTTTGTGATTCAGCGTTTTCAAATGGTATATTTTGGTTTTTTCTTCTTCCAAATCATCAAAATCAACACCGATGTTACATTTCAGCACTGTTTTTCAAACACACTTCATTTGGATACTGTCCTGAGTTTTAATAAAAGATCTACGAACTACCAGTTTTCAGATACAGGAATAAGGTTATTCACAAAGGATAATGTACTGTAGCCGTGAGGGAAGCAAACAAAATCTGCTTCCTACATTAGACATGAGAGCTGCCAACCAGTGCAAATTTCCGAATTTTAGTGCTAGAATGAGTACTAAAATAGTTAATACTGAAATAAGCTCTGACTGGGGAGAAATGTCTGTGATCCATAAAATGGGTGTAACTGTATAAATTCTACTATAAATAGGATTTGTCATAGAAAGTGTCATTTTTATTTTCAAAGTATGAGTAAATACCTGTGAAAATAAACTCAAAACTTTCCTAAAAACTTACATATATTATATATATATATATATTAAAATTTAAGGGAATCATATAACCTATAATATATACAAAGACTTAGCTCCTTCTGCAAATACGCTCATCTCTCATATTGCTTTTTGTAACGAATAACGCCTTTTTTGTTGCTGGAAAGTAGCCTACTTAAATGGGGGTTTCTATTTTTGGACCGACATAGTACATGACTACATGTGTTTTTCACTTGCTCCTCTTTGGGAAATTAAAGGGCTTTTAATTATTAATGATTCAAACAGCACCAATTGCATCAAGACTTTACTGACCCCACTACCTCCCCCCAACTCTCTATACACCCTCTGAAGAAAAACAAATCAGTTCAAGATAAGAAGGTCACTTTTATTTAGTAATAATATATATGGATAAAACTGCAACAAGTTAGAAACACATAAACGAAATGTTCCACCTAGGGAAAGCAACATGACAAAATGTAGTAGCAGTAGCAGCAGCTTATATTTCTCAGTCTTACATGCATCATTCTATAGAGTTTCTTTCACATGCATCATTCTAGAGAAAACTCTCAAAGCTTTCTAATTGAAATATCTGATAAATCCTGCATGCACAATGGCTATTTTATCAAAACATAATGATAGTTGACCTTATATTATCTATTACATGTATGTATAGAATGAACATCGCTATTGTTGTTTCTTTTATTCAATGGAAACCTCGAGAAATGAAGTCTTATAGTTATTACATGTAAGTAATATAAACTCAATTTTTCATAATTTGAATTTTTTTTGCAATTTACATAATATATCATATGGTCTATTTTTCGTCTTTAGCTCTGGTAGGTTTAAACTAATGATTCGAATTCAGTGAAGTTATAATAGAGTTGCCCTTCTGTTCTCTAGCAGTTTCACTTCATCTGAGGCCTATGATGAACAGTTGAACACTCATTTTGCAAACTTGCTGCACCAAAATCTTCACAAAATATGTCTTTGTCTCATTAGAACTGTAGGGCTTAATTTTACTAGTAGTAGTACTACAGCAGAAAATGGCCTGAGTACAAAAAAAAAGTCAGACCTCTAGCGTATAATTCGAATCCTCCTAATTTTGTCCGTTCCCCCGAGATCTGAATTCAGATGTTTGTAGTATAGTTACAGTACATTATGAATTTTACAAAATAAATATATCTATTGATAAATTTTTAAAGAAAAGCCATAAACTCGTAAGATGTTATTTCATGGATAAATAATGGCATATTTTTTTAATGCGGGAGATCATTGGTGACAAACTCAAAGTTTGTACATGTATAGAACTTCTAATACTTTAAGCAATGTATCCATTGCAAGAAGAATTCTCTGTGGTAGCTATAGAACTAGTTTTAGTACAATAGTAGAGCAAAATAAATTCAGAAATCTTTATACCAGCTGGTATCAGTATCACAAATGTACACCTTTTACATTTAATTATGGCAACCAAAAAGAATGTACAATGCATCTTAGTTATAGAATGTCTATAATAACAGTAAACGGTTTCCGGCCACTATTTTATTTTAAAATTTAAATTCCCTAAGAAGTAAGAATAAGAGCAGTTATTTATTCCTGATATAGAAACAAAGGTCTTTAAGGCAAGAACAAGCATAGTCATACATAGTGTAAGTATATAAAATAAGATTTTTATCACGTTGAATGAGTTATAACATGAAGGTTTCCTATTTTAATCGGGACAATTTCCTTAATCAGTCCTCACCACCTAATTTTAATACATGTGGCCCACATTTTTTGCTTTATAAACCTTTTTCCAGTATATTTCAAAAACCCAATAGGCCTATATTGCTCTCTTTTAAACCCACTTCTAAAATAAATCTTTGTCTAATGAAACAATAAATGGGAATATTATCAATGAGCAAAGTGCTCATGTTATTTGATTCACAGCTTGGTAACCTGGTTAAGTTCCCAGGTTATCAAACTGGCTAATTCAGCATACAGGCGGCAACTAAGAGAAAGACATGGACAAGACGCAACTGCATAGGGTCACAAGGAGTGGGGAAAGTGGAGAATGCAATATCCTGTCCTGGTAAGCCTACAATCACTCCTGGAACTTTTTCTAATCACTGGAAAAGTAGGTGAAGTCAAGGCAAGACCATCAGGTCCAGTTGTGTTGACCAATCTCGAAAATTGAAAAAAAAAATGTCAATCCAATGTTGAAGTGAAAATGAAATGCACAAGTAAATCCGTTGTCTCATTGTGATTGATCAAACTTCTGCATCTCATTAAACTTAGCACAGTTGTCAGTCAGTAAACTCAGACATGGACAATCTTGGTTAAAATTCAAACAGCCCTCAGCAATGAAAATTTACTTATACTAGCCGTTTCGCCTTATTCTATTACTTGAGTACTTTTTAACACATGAGAGGTGGGTTATTAGAAAGTGGCCACTGTGTTTAAATAAAAAAGCAGAGAAAAAAAAAATTGACCTATGTCCGTAACAAATTATCTGCTGAAGTGCTAGTAAATGATGCACCAAGAAAATCTTAAGTTGTAGGCTAACACAAGCAGTTGAACTTCAAATTCCTCACACTATCAAAATTTGCGGGTTTACCTCTTCTTGTCACATCAAGTTTCTTTCTTCTCTCTTTCTCTTCTAATATTAATAACAAACATAAGAATGGTTTCCACATCCTAAATCTAAACAACAGGACTGACTGTCTATGGGTAGGGCAAGGAGCACCACCTACTCCATCGGTAAAAACTAAAAGGACCATTACGTCTATAAATAAATATTATGATTAGAGAAGAATGAAGTCTGTGTGCCCAACCCAGGCAAAGTCACCGACAAAAATTCTTGCTGCTTTACCAACATTGCCTAACCCATATTTGGTCTTTCGGTGAAAATCACCTGGTTGCAATTCTGCTTAATTCAGTTTTCTTGTTAAGGTGAAAACTGTCATCAGATATTGTTGAGTTGGAAAATAAACTTGGCCAAACCATCTCTTTATATTACTAACTTTTCAAATCTTATAAGTAAATATAAAATATGATTCATCTTAAAATAGACTTTATGGGGTTCGTCAAAAGAAATAATACTAATACTAATAGCACATGATGGCATTACATGTATCTCTTTGAAATGTAGACATACATGCACTGTGTGTGGAGATAAAGCAAACCCTAAGTACCAGTACTTATAAAAACTGAAAAAAAGACCAAAATAAAAAAGAGAAAGTCGTGCATGAGTTTGGATTTTTACATTGAAAAAGGTACAATATATGGTGCTTCACCGAGTAAAAAGAAAAAAAAAAGGAGGCGGGGGAGGGGAATAAGACAAAGTCAATGCAATGCACTCATTCATAAATAATTGTAAGGAAGGAAGAGTCGGGATATAATATAACAAGTCTAACTTCTCAGTTTTCTTTAAAGTTACCGTAAACATTCCTGTGTGAAAGTGGTTCAGGTTCCTTACAGTTGAACACAATAAAACATAAAACCATTGCAGTCAAGCCTTCCACAAAACTTCACCTTTAAGAACATACATTTACATTTCAACACAACACAGACCTAGTACCTGGGTATGAACTGGGTCTAAGCATTAGAATTGTACCGGTATGTAAATCTTATGTTGCTGTTTGGAGCATACATTTTTCTGTGCGAATGAGTCAGACGTAAAAAATATTGAATTGAGAAAACACCTTTTAAAAGTAGATTTATTCCTATTTTTCTCTTTACCTTTTGAAATCATTCCTATTTTTGTCTAGATTATACTGTAATGTAATTCAAATGAAATCAATGCAGTTTTTACCGTTTGAAAGCTCAGGGTCAGAAAATGTGTAGTTCAATGTATGTATTTCAATGCATGTTAATGTGAAATGTGCGAAACTCGATTCAATCTTAGTAGGCTGCGAGACAACTGTACCTTTCTTCACACGGAACTTGATAAAGGTATGTAGTGTTGCAGGCCTACCTCAGAATCAGATAAGACAGAACTATAAGTGAAAAAATAATTTAAATATGTTGTAAAAATCAACGGATGATAAATAGGGCCCACATTGTATTGCAACCTATTTTGTAATATAGATGGTACTTTGCCTTGTCTACAATCTTCGAATTAGTACCACAGAAATAAGATGATGCCTCTCTTTCATGCAACAGATTAAGTGTGTGCGTGTATGAAGTAAGTCTGGTCAATGACAATGAAATGAAAAGTTTTTGTACAGACTGAATTGACCTAGACAGGAGACCATAATTACAATGAACACAATTCTATTCTTATAGTCATACCCCAATTTAGGACAAAATGAAAATAATAATATTTATAATACAAAAAATTTTATGAATATAAAAATATTTCTTTCTCATATAGTTTACCTCATAGTTTTATTACTATAATTTATAACTCAATAATGGCAATGATGAAACTAAAAAACAAAGTATTATGGCTGCTCAGAAAGCAGTAAGAAAACTGCCAAAAAAAATCACCTGCTTTTGTATCGCATCAAAATTTGGTTAAAATTTAATTTGGTTTTCTGTCTACTACTCAATGTAGTGCCCATGAAGGTCTATGCACTTTTGCTATGGGCAGACTGGGGAACAGATACCCTACCTAATGAATAGACTTATAAAGCAAGAGAACCAATTTTAGATTTTTTTTTTTGTGCGCTTCAGACATGGTGGTGTAGATGCGAAGGCCAGAAGATGTTGGGTCTGGTTTAGATAAGAAAAGAAGAGCTTATGATTTTCTATAGCTTCTACAAAACATCGATCAAATCCAACTCCTAAGAAGTTCAATGCGATGCAATCTAATCTATTGTATTATACTATCAGCATTCAGATATCCTGCCTATATACAGAGCATTCAACTTGCTTGCTACTTATTAAGAAATGCTAAATAGACGCCAGTTATAAAGAAATGTGCAGTCGGCGAGGCCACAGGGGCCATCAGATATAGCCGTTTCCTGCCCTTTCCTGTGGAGGGGGCTTCCTCACCTAAATTGGCCTCATCAGCCACACCTGAACTCAATAATGTTCCACAAACTTATCTGTTATCGTCATCTGGAAGCTTTGCCCAGAAAGTTAAAACCTTGTTTTATGACAAACCGATGATGTTCTTCAGTCTGACAACTCAACGCCTCAAATAACCAGGTTGATTGGATTGATTGAAAAAGATACGATGTTTAAGACCACATTTAGTTTACACTTACAGTCCCTACGAACAGATTCTGACTATCAATGTATCATCTATTTGAAACCCTCAAATTGGATTTGACAAAGGGGTTGATGAATAATTCAAATCTTAGGTAATTATATAGTTTGACGTTTGAAAAAGAGTATCTATTCCCTTGCCTTGCATTGGCACAAGTGAACCAATCTTTTAGGGGAGTTCACAAAGAAATAGCCAAATCACCATGGTCAACGGAAGAGTCGTTTTCCAAACTCGGTACTTGCATTTTCATTGAAAGAAAGTTACGCACCTTACATGGTTCTTGATATCGAAACAAACGTAGAAATACCACACTTTCAGCCGATGGTTGATATAAATGCCTCTAGGTGTCGTTATAAAACTTATATTGAAAAATACAAGTTTAGGAAAACCACTCTTCAATTATGAATAAATTTCAGTTAAATGCTAATACAGTTGTTATTTCATGGGAGTTTTCCCATTACTTTCCACACAGTCCTAATGTGTTGCTGTGTGAGAAAAAAACGTTATACTATGTAATATTATATATTATAAATATATTACAAGTTTTTACAAGTAGGAATAATATTACTTTAACAATTACATGTCTATTACATATTATAATTCCTACACAAAATGTGATCTTTTTTGGCTGCCAATTATTAAACTAATAAAAATATTTTATTTCAACTCTGAATTTGCTATTGACAACTTAACTTCAATTCCAATCTTCTTCACATGGGTATGAAATAGTATCTATATCACAGTTGAAAAAAAAAAGGAAAAACAACAAAAAACATACGATGAAACATTAAAGAATACCTATTATGGCGTTATATAGTTGTTACATGTTATTAAACAGAACATCATGCTTTTAGAAACTTTTCTCAACATTCTGGCCTATGTTGAAACAGTAAATAATACCGATTATGGCGTTATAAAGTTTTTACATGTTGTTATACAGAGTATCATGCTTTTAGAAACTTTTCTCAACATTCTGGCCCATGTTTTGAAGCAACCTAGAAAATGGAGAAAGAGATAGAGAAAGATAGAAAGAATAGTTGAGGCTACACTAGGTAGATACAAAAACAAGTGAAGTGTAAAATTTACGTTGCAGCAGAAAGAATTTCAATTGCAGACACAACAAAAAAAGAAAAAGAAAAGAAAGAAAAAAGAAACATTTCATTTCACTTCGATACAATACGCTGTTTAGAGCACTTTCTTCAAAGTAATAAACAGCAGGATGAATGCAAGTTGAGTATTAAAGATGGGTATTAAATGAAAGGGGGTCTTCTGTCATTAAACATAAAAAACCCCCAACAAGTTTCAGATACAGAACTGCGAGCAAATGGCAATCACCTGGACAATTTCAATATTGGTTTGAACTGCACTGGAATTACAAATTAATCTTGTCCTTCCTTTGTGTAATATATATATTTATATATATATATATATATACAGTGGTCCTCCTAAATAAAGATCTTG
>BMAT01013225.1:93565-105068 GCA_019649035.1 Elysia marginata | reverse complement strand
AGAGAGAGAGAGAGAGAGAGAGAGAGAGAGGGAGGGTTAATGTGTGTTAGTCTTCATTTTTTTTCTCTTATTATCTTTCCTATGTTTTACTGTTTAATATGTATAAATACATATATATGTGATACGCAACTGTGAAAACAAACTTCCTGTGGGATGAATAAAATGTATCTTATCTATCTTATCTTATATCTATCTTTTCTACATGGGAGACTTTGTGGTCAAAGTAAAAACACCTAGATACGCTTATTAGAATCTTGGGATGAACTTTTTTCTTTGCTTTTCCTTTAATATTTTATTGATCCCAACTTTTAACACGAAAGCTGGCTTAGATGTATGTTGGTGTAATGCTCAAAAGATGGATTGTTATTATAACTTCCCCTCCTCTTCCAATTAAAAAAATAATACAATCATGCTCATCAATCATTAAGTTTTGACACTTGGAAAATTTTTGTTCTGCCTCCAATGCTCTATACAATACAATCATACTGACAATCAAAAGTTTTGTCTTGAAATTTTATCCGTTAAAATTGTAGGTGTTTTGATATATAGTACGTACTAAGATATTTTTTTATATATTGTACGTACTAACATACTTTTCATATATTGTACGTACTAACAAATTTTTCATATATTGTACGTACTAACATATCTTTTATATATTGTACGTACTAATATACTTTTTATATATTGTACGTACTAACATATTTTAATTTATTGTACGCACTAACATATTTTTCATATATTGTACTTACTAACATACTTTTTATATATTGTACTTACTAACATATTTTTTATATATTGTACGTACTAACATATTTTTTATGTATTGTACGTACTAACATACTTTTTATATATTGTACGTACTAACATACTTTTTATATATTGTACGCACTAACATATTTTAATTTATTGTACGCACTAACATATTTTTCATATATTGTACTTACTAACATATTTTAATATATTGTACGTACTAACATATTTTTTTTATATTGTACATACTAAAATAATTTTTTTATATATTTTACGTACTAACATACTTTTTATATATTGTACGTACTAACATATTTTTATATATTGTACGTACTAACATACTTTTTATATATTGTACGTACTAACATACTTTTTATATATTGTATTTACTAACATATCTTTCATATATTGTACTTACTAACATATTAAAATATATTGTACGTACTAACATATTTTTTAAATATATTTTACATACTAACATAATTTTTATATATTTTACGTACTAACATACTTTTTATATATTGTACGTACTAACATACTTTTTATATATTGTACTTACTAACATACTTTTTATATATTCTACTTACTAACATACTTTTTATATATTGTACCTTCTAACATATTTTTATATATTGTCCGTACAAACATACTTTTTATATATTGTACGTACTAACATACTTTTATATATTGTACGTACTAAGATGTTTTTATATATTGTACTTACAAACATATCTTTCATATATTGTACTTACTAACATATTAAAATATATTGTACGCACTAACATATTTTTTAAAATATATTTTACGTACTAAAATAATTTTTTATACATTTTACGTACTAACATACTTTTTATATACTGTACGTACTAACATATTTTTCATATATTATACGTACTAACATATTTTTCATATATTGTACGTACTAACATATTTTTCATATATTTTACGTACTAACATATTTTTCATATATTGTGCTTACTAACATATTTTAATGTATTGTACGTA
This sequence comes from Elysia marginata, assembly GCA_019649035.1. Classification (NCBI taxonomy): domain Eukaryota; kingdom Metazoa; phylum Mollusca; class Gastropoda; family Plakobranchidae; genus Elysia; species Elysia marginata. The sequence continues at coordinate 103,310 of BMAT01013225.1, read as the reverse complement.
CTAACATATTTTTTTATATATTTTACGTACTAACATATTTATTAAGATATTTTACGTACTAACATATTTATTAAGATATTTTTGTTTATCATACCACTACGTTCCGAGAAATCGGTTTCAAAATGTGACGATTCCAAATGTTTTGTCGCGCACCAGAAAGTCCCCACAAGATACGGCGTGTGTTTTATGACCATTAGCCTCGATGTAGACACTCTCTGCTTTCTCCTCGTCTTGTTATCGTCGTTGATATAGTAATCGGTCACGGACTTGGGTAGAAATCTTTCTCTTTCTGTCCTTCCGGCCGGTATCTCGTTCAAATTTACGCCATTTATAAACCACTGGATGGATTGGTCGCTTTCCTGGCCATAATGGAATATACAATCGAGAACGAGGAACAGATCCAGCGTCGATAGGTCAGAATACCCGCGTTGTAGGGTAAGATCTGGAATAGAACGAGTGTGCTTATGCAAGTGTAAAAGGCTTTAAAAAAGAGCGTTTTTATATAGCGCTTATCCACTAATGTGCTCTAAGCGCTTTACATGGGTTCCCCGACAGGCTATTCCCAACCAAAGTACCTTCTGAACTCACAGAGGAGCAGCTAGTTAAGCGCATCACTCTAGCATTCTGACAAGATCTTTCACTGCTTATGGTCGGGTACTTGTTTAACGCATGAGTGAGGCGAAGAAATGTGTGTAAATAGCCTTTCTCAAGGACTAAACGTCGACCCTCCGAAAGCAGGTCTCGAACCCCGGACCTCTCGATCCGAAATCCGAGCGTCTACCACTAGACCACGACGCCACACTTTCAAGGCATTAAGTTAAAGATAACAAGCAAGAACTTCGTATTCTTCTCAACTATGTTATTTTTTTTTTTGGTCTCTGATAAAAACGGTTTTAACTTTGGTCCTAAAGAAACTATAAAAAACAACAAACAACCAGAAAGGGATAAATCTAAAATTTAACGGTCCGTCAGGATTTTTTAAACTTTAAAAATGTTTACTTTAAAAATTTTTTCTTTAAAAATATTCATAAACTTTTTTAGGATTGCGAGATCTCACAAAAGTATGGGGAAAATGTTACCAGATCAAATTAAAAAAAAATAAAGTACATGTGTATTAAAGTGGTAAGTGGAGAGAACTACAGTAAAAAATTAGGTAGAGGAATTTAAAAAGGAATAGATAGAGAGAGTTTGAGGAAATCCATCGATTTTGTAATGACGGTTGATTTCTAGAACTATGATCGATTCGGAATTCTCAGGCGGTTGTGGACTCTAGTATTTTTAGCGGCATGAACATTGCCCCCCCCCCCCACCCCACTGTAGATCTTTACCTTGCCGGGGTTTAAGTCCTCAGTTCAGAACGCTGTGCATTTTGTGGAGCATAAAAAGATAAGGCGCACCTCGATGAAGTAATGTTAATATACCTACCGATACTGCAGTAATCGATTACAGTATTACGTAATCATACTATCCGAGAATAAACTAGTATCGTAGCTGACCGGGTTGTTGTTTTTCTAGGCTGGAAGTCTTTGAATAGAGTTGCAAAATAATCTTAGACCAACTAAAACTGAGGCTCTTATAAGGTATACACTGTGAAAACCTACTTGTTTCATCCAGTAAGATATTTTCAGAGTAAAAACGCAGGCTTTTGCAGTAATAGTGGCCAAAGTCGCTATGTTCAAGTTCATCGATCTCAAGCTTCGACACAAAACTGTTGTCTGACGCGTTTTTCCACTGCGAGATCCGGCGCGGACATTTTTCGTTCTTTTCGCAGTTTTGTGTGCGCACTTGCTCGGAGACAGATTTCCATTCGATTTTGGGGTAGGGAGTAAAATGTGCCCACTCAATTTGGTGATCTAGCCGAGAGATGCAGTGGGCAGTATACGAGCTTCCAATTACAGCTGAGATTTTGCTCGATCGAGTTTCAAATTCTGTAAACAAAACATGAAAAAAAAAGGGAAGAAAACTAAATTTTTCTAGTTAAACGAACTTCCATTCACAGCTGAGATTCGATCGAGTCTCAAATTCTATAGACAAAACATAAAAAAAGGAAAAAACGAAATTTTTCTAGTTAAACGAGCTTCCAATTACAGCTGAGATTGTGTTTGATCGAGTATCAAATTCTGTAGACAAAACATAAAAAAGGGAACGAACGAAACTTTTCTAGTTAAATTTAAATATCCGAATATAACACTAAAAAAGTGTTTGAAACTAAAGACAAAGGGAAGTGTTATAGAAACAGCACAAGAAGTTATGAATACAGACATGTTAGAAAAATGGAACCTCATCAATAATCCCATCCATTATGTCAAATTTCAACTTAAAGGAAACATATCGACAAAATTACGGTGTTTTTGACGATGATAGATACAAGATTTGTCTTTATATAATAGTAACAGTGTCATGGTAGATGGTAAAAGGATGGTAGATGGCTATTCCCACTTTTGTGTTCAAATGGAGTACTCAATATTTGTGTGAAGGTTTTTACGATGATTTTTTTTTAAATTTTTGATAAATAAATAAATAATAAATATGGTTACAGTCTTTCACAGCCAAAGGCACTCTCATGACTTTAAATAGCAGGCCTATACACACCAGAGCAGATTGACACATATTTAAAGCATTTCAGTACGGCTGCCTGTTAGGCGCTCAAATACTAACATTCCACAAATTTCAAGTTCAGCCTTTAGCCAGGTAGTCATTTTAAGGGTTGGTGGACTGAGGAAAGTGTGGATTATTTGCTTTCCTAAGGCCATTAGAACATGCGTCGTGGTTGGGAGTCGAACCTCCGACTGCCGGATCAAGAATCCGACGCGCTATCTACTGACCCACGCTGATAGTCTTATTTGTGCATTTAACACAAAAGTAAAGTTCTGATATCAGCTGAAGCAAGTTATCGATAATTATACACATATAGAGAAACAGACAAAGTGAGAAACAAAATAGAAAAAATACTTACGAATCAAAGCTGGGTTTTCATCCTCATTGTCGGGGCAATCTTTTTTATTGTCCATAATAAGATGATTGGGGATGCGTGTTTTGTTATCATCGCACATAAAGTTATTGGTATCACAAAAGTCTGTCTCTGTGGATTAAACAAATTAGTACATCCATACAAGGTAAAGAAAAGTAAAGTAAAGAGCGTTTTTATATAGCGCTTATCCACTTTTGTTCTCTAAGCGCTTTACATGGATTCCCCGCTAGGCCATTCCCAACCAAATCACCTTATTCACTCACAGAGGAGCAGCTAGTTAAGCGATCACTCTAGCATTCTGTCAAGATCTTTCGCTGCCTATAGTCGGGTACTCGTTTAACGCATGAGAGAGGCGAAGAAATGTGTGTAAAAAGCCTTTCTCAAGGACTAAACGTCGATCTGCCGAAAGCAGGTCTCGAACCCCGGAGCTCTCGATCCGAAGCCGAGCGTCTACCACTAGACCACGACCCCACAGGTAAACATTAACACCACCAAATACTATTTTTCTTCACCACATCAACTGTCTCACGAGCAGTGCGGGTAAGTCGGAAGTCGGAATGTTTAATTATGGTGAAACTTTGTGTGGCGTCGTGGTGTAGTGGTAGACGCTCGGCTTTCGGATCGAGAGGTCCGGGGCTCGAGTCCTGCTTTCGGCAGGTCGATGTTTAGTCCTTGAGAAAGACTATTTACACACATTTGTTCGCCTAACTCATGCGTTAAACGAGTACCCGACTATAGGCAATGAACGATCTTTTCAGAATGCTAGAGTGATGCGCTTAACTAGCTGCTCCTCTGTGGGTTCTGAGGGTACTTTGGTTGGGAATGGCCTGTCGGGGAACCCATGTAAAGCGCTTAGAGCACATTAGTGGATAAGCGCTATATAAGAACGCTCTTTACTCTCTTTTTTTAAAGATAAGCTGTTTCTGTTTTACTCGATGCAAAAAGTTATTAGAAGAAATTATAATAACTTCTCGTAAGATTATGGGTTGCTTTTTTCTTACACCCTTTTCTACTTTTGTAATTGCGGACAAAGAGAAGCATTTGAAATGTGGACATACCGCTAAGTAAGTTTTTTTGAATATCATGAAAAGATAAACAAAATAGACCAATCAAGATGTCTTGAAAAGGATCAGTCTCCAACAGAATCTAGAAGAACTTTTTAAAAAAGTTGTTCTTTTTTTTTCTTTTTTGTCCATACAAGAAGACGGTCCTGTTTCCTGAAATTCATGTTTGACAAACGCGTAGACATAGCAAGGGACAGAAGACGCCGCACAAGGCCGTAAACGACCGGCTCTGTGGCCTAGCGGTAAGACACTCTTTCAGAGATCGGGAGGTGCGTGGTTCGATCCCCGGCCGAGTCAAACCAAGGACTTTAAAAATTGGTATTAGCAGCTGATCCGCCTAGTGTCTGGCATTATGGATTTAGTTTTAAGTCTGGTCGGTCCGGTGTCAGGATAATGTGACTGGGTGTGGTGTGTGCAAGCGCTCCTTACATCACAGTGTGACAGCACGCTTTCAATTGTCCAAAGCGCCGTCTCTGATATAACGTTGTAGTTGAAAAGAGACGTTAAAATTCAAGCAACCAACTAAGGCCGTAAACAAACTACGTTTGGTCTGTATCCAGTTCAGTAACGGGGAAAAATAGAGCAGCTGTGATACAGTCAACGAAAAACCCACAGTGTGGTCATACTACCAGTATATTAAGTGTATGTCGTCCATGACGACAAACTAACCCCTTTCTCAAGGATGGAATATGAAAATGTTACATAAAAAGTTGATTATTTATGCTAAAATGTCTCGCATTCTGTCCAAATGAGTCGTAAGTTGAAAGGCCTAGTTTTAAGGTATAGGCTTTCAAAGTTAAGTGAGTGGTCAGAAGTCAATTTTTGTAAATTTCAGATATTCGTAGTAAAAACATTTTCTAAACAGTTATTACACCTGGTGTATGTTAAATTTTATGTTTTATGTGTTTAATTTTAATTGGTATAGTTGCTAAGGTCTCTACACCTGTTTTGCAGTCTAAACTTTAAATGCCATTCTCTCCTATTTCTGAAATTTCATAAGTCCTAACCCTGCCGACTTCAAACAGCTATAACTTACTACAGAGGCATAATATAGAGCTTTTCTGTTTGTTGTATTTGAAAGTATTTGAAAGTAGAGAAAATAAGCTTTTCTGTGTTACCAAAATCTGATTATCTTCCTATTTTCACTTAAGACTAATTTTGACTGATTGCAAGACAAATGAACATATACAGAAGGCACCTTCAGTGGTATTCTTCAATTGAAGCTCAAAACGCGAAGATCTCAATTGCTCTATCGTGCACCAGAAAAATCCCAGAAACCTGGGCGTGAGTCGTGTAATCCTCAGCTCTGACGTGTATTGCTCGTACACTTCCCAGGTTTTGATCTCAAAGTCGTTGGAATAATAAGGAAGCAAAGGGATGCTGCTATGAAGGGGACATTTATGTTTCATGAACCATTCGATGGAGTCGTTAGCTTCGGCGACTCCACTGGCCTTGCATACAAAGACAAAGTTCTCGTTCAATCTCGCCTCCGTTGTCCTTGGAATTAAATGAAGCCCTGAAATAAAAAAAATCCAACATATTTCCATACGGCTTAATGCATAAAACTGAAAATATCTGTGCAAAGCTATTTTCTTAAATTTATTTCTAAAACTGAAAGAACTTTTTTTTTACCAAAGATCAACGTCATTTCGATTTAAATAACTAAACGCTCATCTTTTTGTACATAAACTGAGGTAGATTAGGATAGAACAAAAATAACAAATGACCTTTTGAACATTGATAAATATAGTGGCTTATCATGTAGTCCAGAACAGATCCGACTGGAAGCACCTGACGACAGCAATATACAGATCAGCCCAGGCAGAGACGTCAGCTGACGTCGCAGCGGACGGGTATTAAGTAAGTAAGTAAGTAAGTATGCAGTCCAACCTAGCTAATTCCGCTTTTTGGCAACTATTTTGGCCACCAAAATAATAAGTCAGAAGGCGACACGAAGTTCGGGTATTTTTTTGCCTCTTTACTTTTCGAACACGCAAAACTACTGATCCCTGATTTCGAATTATACATTTTGCAGAGCTAGTTAAAAATTGATTTTCCAGTTTAAACTAGAAAAGGTTCTGGCCTATATTTATACCTATATTTATGTTATAGCTTGAGAAATCTACGGCACATCGTCCGCCTTTTATTCTTGCAGATTGCGCATCCCTTTGTGTGGCGCGATAAGAACAAAATAAGACTCAGTTTAATTAAAATGCTCTTAGACTACTTAAGATGTATAGTTTGGCACCAAAAAGTAGTTATAGCTTTAAATAATTGACATAGAGAAGTTTCAAGACTTTCACACATTAAACTTTTCTTTTAGGAAGCGTAGTGGTGACGCAGTAAACGCTTTATTACTTGAGGGGTCAACACAGTAACTGTTGCATGCCAAAGCAAAATGCAATTTAAACCCCAAACTTCATGCTCTTGTACAGTTCGATATTTTGCCGCCCCCTCCCATATGCTCTCGCTTGTTGTTGTTATTGTTGATGATGATGATGATGATGATGATGATGATGATGACGTTTTGGACGTAGTTGTTAATTTGGTTTTCGTTATAGTTGTTTTGGAATTCAAATTTGACAGCTGGTTTTTCTAAACAAAATACATAAATTTATCATTCAGCGTTATTAAGATCAATAAAGATCCAAAAAATTATTTTTTTATCACACTCTTTCCACCTCGTCATCTGTTTTGCTAGGTAACGTTAATCGTTTCAAAAAGCTGTATAATTGTGGCGCATAAAAAGAATAGAGGCAACTCTGAAGATGTAATGTTTAACGTAGGTATCGATACTGTTGTAATTGGTGTCACTATTAAGTAATCGTACGAGCCAAGAATAAACAAGTATCGTGGCTGACCAGTTGCTTTTTTATGTTGGGTGTCTTTGGATAGAGGTGGGTAAAATTGAGGACCAACTATAACACCCAGGCTCTCATAGGTTTACAATTTTGAAACTTACCTCTAGATCTATGTTGCAAAATATATCGTACAAATCTAGGACCAATTAACACCCAGGCTCTCATAGGTCTACAATTTCGAAACTTACCTCTACGTTGCAAACTATATCGAGGAATAGTTCAGAACAACTAAAAACAACCAGGCTCTCATAGGTCTACAATTTCGAAACTTACCTCTACGTTGCAAAATATATCGAGGAATAGTTCAGAACAACTAAAAACAACTAGGCTCTCATAGGTCTACAATTTCGAAACTTACCTCTATGTTGCAACATACATCGTACGGAGTAATAGTTCAGAACAACTAACACTCTCATAGGTCTACAATTTTGAAACTTACCTCTATGTTGCAAACGATATCGTTCAGAGGAATGGTTCAGAACTTGGCAGTGATAGTCGCCAAAATCGCTTCGATCCAGTTCATCGATTTCAAGCTTGGAGACGAAGGTGTTATCGGACGAGTTTCGCCACTGCGAGATCCGACGTAGACATTTCTTCCGCTCGCAGTTTTGTGCGCGGACTTGCTCGGAGATGTTGATACGTTCATGGTAATAAAATTCCTGATCAAGATACCACTCGATTTGTTCATCTAGCCGAGCAGTGCAGTAAGCAGTCCAGGTAGTTCCTATTCGACAAGAATCTGTTCTGTTTCCAATTCTACAAGAGACTGGGCTTGATCGAATTTCAATTTCTGTAAAACAAAACAGAAAAGCCAGACTTATCTATCCGAATATAAAATGAAAAATATTAACATACTTTAATTAACCCTCAGAAGGCCAATTATTTTAAAATCAAAATTGCTTTTTTGATAACTATACATTTGTTTAAAAGCTCTTTTTCTCTGTATGTTTTTACATTTTTTCTTATGCAGTTTGATTTGCTATTGGAAAAAAATGGTTAAACTTTATCATGAAGCATAAAAATGCTCATTATTACACACAATGAATGCGCATTTTATTATTGTGTTAATGCACAGTTACTTTTAAAGATAGATAGAAAAATAGATGGATAGAAAGATAGATAGATAGGTAGGTAGACAGATAGGTTCGTAAACAGAAAAGTACAGTTTGGTATTTTTGGTACTCATTTAGCACAAGAGTAAGGTGCTAAACATACTTTGAGCCTGTTATAGATAAATAGACATATGTAGAGAAAACAGGCAAAGAGAGGAAAAAATAGAATTAAAGAACTTACTACATGAATCCGGGTTTTCATCCTCGCCGTCCTCACAATGTTTGACACCATCACAAACATAATGGTTGGGGATGCATGTTTTGTTAGCATTACACAGAAAATTGTTGGTATCGCAAAGGTCTATCTCTGTGGATTAAACAAACAAGTACATCCGTAAAAAATAACAATAACGCTATCCACTACTATTTTTTCCTGACCACATCAAAAGTCTCACGAGTAGTATAGATAAGTCGTATTTGGAATGATTAATATGGATTAATATGGGTTTTTTTTCTCTTTGTAACTCGATTTTCAAATTGAGAAGAAATTATAATAACTTTCTTTTGAGATTATGTTAATGTCATACACTTTTCTACTTTTGCACGCTCATGCAAAAAGAAGCATTTGAAACATGGACATCTCGAAGAAGAGTTATAATATCATTAAAAATAAAGATGTCGTGAAAATGATCATTGTCGAACGGACAGAAAAACAAGAATCTATGAGAAAAAAAGTTGTCTTATTTTTACAACACAGAAAGACACGACTGTCTCCACAAGCTCATTTTACAGAGAAGGGTAGACGGGGCGAGAGAGGGGCAGAAGTTACCGGAGGGTGTCCAGTTTGTCACAGGCTCAGTTTGAAACAGTTTATCGGCTGTGTGGTAGTCTTTCCATGGGCAGTTTTCATGATCTCACTCTATATCTAGAAAATGTATTCTACAGTATTTCTTCTTCTTCTTCTTCTTCTTCTTCTTCTTCTTCTTCTTCTTCTTCTTCTTCTTCTTCTTCTTCTTCTTCATTCTTCATGGTAGATCAGATGGTGAGGTCTGAGGCATAGATGAACTCCTCAGTGATTCCCAGCTGGAGAGCGCTGCCATAAAACTTCTGGTTCATCTCCCTAGGTTCTGGCCAATATTTTAGTCTAGCGTCGTCCAACAGTGGGCAGTCCTGGAACACATGCTGGGCGTCTTGGCGATTTGCGACGCACGGGCAATTTGGGCCATCTCCAATTTTAAAGCGTGAGAACAGGTGATGTTTCAGCCTGTTATGCCATGTTCTCAGTCTAAAAATTGTGACCTTCTCAGCCTTTGAGGGCTTGTGAATGGCATCCCTGGAGTTGTGTTGAGGGTGTTCTAGCCTCCAATGACAATCGAGGGCGGAGTTATTGTAGCTAGGGTTGTGCTGGATTTGTTCCATCATACCACCCTCTTTCGCCAGTTGATCAGCAACATCATTACCAAAGATGTCTACGTGACCAGGGATCCACTGTAAAACAAGTTTACTCGCTGTTAAGCTGAGTGTCGTTGTGGCTTGGGCTAGGGCGTTGACATCTGGGCACTTAGTACTCTCGAGTGCATCGAGGACTGACCTTGCATCTGTCAGTAAAACCACTTTTGCATGGTAAGTAGCTTCACTATTTACAAGCACCTTTGCTGCCTCTTGGAGTGCTTCAGCCTCTGCCTTGTAATTGGTGGAGTACTTCCCTGTTGGAATGCTGATTTTAGAACTGGAGTTATCGGGCCATTTTATATAAACCCCACCTCCTCCATCTCGTACTGCCTCTGAGGCTGATCC
>BMAT01013225.1:74355-86585 GCA_019649035.1 Elysia marginata | reverse complement strand
CACGCAGGATGGGAGAATAACAAGCGGTGTTCATGAAGGATGGGAAAAGGTGTCCACGCAGGATGGGAGAAGAACAGGCGGTGTTTACGCAGGATGGGAGAATAACAGTGTTCACACAGGATGGGAAAATAACAGGCTGTGTTCACGCAGGATGGGAGAATAACAAGAGGTGTTCACGTAGGATGGGAAAATAACAAGAGGTGTTCACGCAGGATGGGAAAATAACAGGCGGTGTTCACACAGGATGGGAAAATAACAGGCGGTGTTTACGCAGGATGGGAGAATAACAAGCGGTCTTTACGCAGGATGGGAGAATAACAAGAGGTTATTACGCAGGATGGGAAAATAACAAGCGGTGTTCACGCAGGATGGGAGAATAACAACGACTTTTTATAAGCTATATTTACGATAACTTGACGTTTCCGACCAGGTATTAAAGATTTTTTATAGAAAGAAATTTTTAAAAAGGTTAGAGACAGGTAGTCGCTAGATATAATCTTTTATTTTAAAGAAAGGGTTTATTGTAAAGTAAAGAGCGTATATAACGAGAGAGAGAGAGAGAGAGAGAGAGAGAGAGAGAGAGAGATTTAATCTGAGCGCTTTAAATGGGTTCCACGATTAGAAAAAAACAACCAATTCATCTTTTGAAATCACAGAGGAGCAGCAAACTAAGCGCATCACTCTACATTCTGACAAGATCTTTCACTGCTAATAATCGGATACTCCTTTTAACTCATGATTGAGGTGAAAGAATGAGTGTAAACGGTCTTTCTAAAGGGCTAAACGTCGACCTTCCGAAAGCGGGACTCGAAGCACGGTCCTTTCCTCCCGAAAGCCGAGCGTCTACAAATAAACCATGACGCTGCATTTAAAATTTCGATCGTGCTGAAAAATTATATAAGTTTCAAATTGAGCAGTCTGTGTCAACTTTTTCAATGTTATCGACCAGCGAGTTTGAAATATAGCAGCAAACAGGAAATGTTTCCCTTAATTCCCTGAGCTGTATGAAGAGTGAGCGTGTAACACAATGACAACAAGAATGTGAGTCTCAAAAAGGGTACGATCTATTTGAAACTCTGCAATTCGAGCCGCTAAAATATAGCATGTCATTTGAACCACCTTGGTTTAATGTCGGTTCTCATGATTTACTGATTTGATACTCGAGTGTTTTGCCCCATCCGTTCACCAAGAAGATCTTTGATTTCTTTTCATCGACTTAATTTTTCGCCGCTCATGTTGAGAGAGGTGAAGATGACAATCTTTGATTTGGATATCGGGGAAAAGCCCCAAGCCAGCATCGAGGGTGACTTGCTCGAAGTTAATGTGCAAAACCCCTTGTACTAATTCTTTCTTCAAGAGTTGATTTTGTTGTGTGTAGACTTACTTGATTGTTTTACTGAAGCATAATGATGTATCACATTGTTCACATGATATCCATCTTCGTATGCGAGCACTGTATAAACTGACCGGCTCTGTGGCCTAGCGGTATTACACTCGCTCAGAGATCGGGAGGTGCGTGGTTCGATCCCCGGCCGAGTCAAACCAAGGACTTTAAAATTGGTATTAGCAGCTGATCCGCCTAGTGTCTGGCATTATGGATTCAATGCTTAGTCTGGTCGGCCCGGTGTCAGGCTAATGTGACTGGGTGTGGTGTAGTGCAAGCGCTCCTTACATCACAGTGTGGCAGCGCGCTTTCAGTTGTCCCAAGCGCCGACTCTGATATAACCTTGTAGTTGAAACGAGATGTTAAAATTCAAACAACCTAACCTAACTGTATAAACTTAAGAAAAACGCATACATGGATCTGAAAAGCTTGGAAAGGTAACGTCAAAATACTGCCGTTTGTTGAGGTTAAGGTTTACAGACCTGTTGAGTACGGTGGTCGGTCTTGAGTTTTGAACATGGTGTACTGTGAACTAAATCTCTGTGCCGACTGAATTATAAAGGTATCGATTTCAATAAAGTAGGTATCGTGTCTAGTGACTCAAATGGCTGGCTTAGATTGGTTGGCTCCAAAGTAGGTATCGTGTCAAGTGGCTCAAATGGCTGGCTTAGATTCGTTGGCTCCAAAGTAGGTATCGTGTCAAGTGGCTCAAATGGCTGGCTTAGATTAGTTAGCTCCAAAGTAGGTATCGTGTCAAGTGACTCAAATGGCTGGCTTAGATTAGTTGGCTCCAAAGTAGGTATCGTGTCAAGTGGCTCAAATGGCTGGCTTAGATTCGTTGGCTCCAACGGTGCACCTTCTTTTTGGAGAAGTGTCTCAATGGGAATGCTACCGTCAAGAATTCACTTTGCTCCAGGTTTTGTAGAATTGGTTGGCCGGTAAACGTTGCGGTTCCGGTCATTCATATGTTTTGCAACCAGTCCAAATGAGTCTTAAGTCGAGATTGGAAGGTAGTCAGATATTGGTATCACAGAAAAGCTTATTTTCTTTAATTTTAAAAACAACAAACAGAAATGCTCTACCATGTTTCTGTGTGGAGTTATAGCCGTTTAAAGTCGTCAGGGTTAGAACTTGTGAAATTTCAAAAAAGGGGAGAAAGTTTAGACGACTATAAGTATTAAGGCTTTAGCAACCATACCAATTAAACATCTAAAAAATGAAATTTGAAACGCAATTAGGTGTGAAAACTGTTTAAAAGTAGTATTAACATCAAATTCTAAAATAAAAAAATGGACTTCTGAACACCCATTAATCTTATAAAGCCTATATCTCCAAACTGAGTCTTTCGACTTACGATTCATTTGGACAAAATACGAGACAATTATTTGAAATTTATCAGTTTACAGTACTGTTCATTTCTAACACAGGATTAAAAAACAAAGACCAAAGAAATACTCTCTCATTGAAAAAAATTTACCTGCATTTCTCGGACTCATCTTTTACTTCAAGTGAAGGTGCTGCACAATCTTGTGTTCGATTTCTCAAGTCCTCCAAGCTCTCCATATTGTTAAAGAAATGGCATTTGGACAAATAATCAAATGCTGAAAATAAATGTAGTAAAAAAGAAAAGCTAACGGATTAAAATTGACATGAATAAAAGTGTACTTGCAAAATATTACCGGCTGTTATAACGTGTTTAAGTCAACTATATTGCTTGCAGGTCTAGATCTTAAGACAGTAGAATTCTGTTTCTTAAATAACAAAAAAAAAAAACGTTGGTTAGAAAAAAAAGAGGTCTGTTTGATACCATTTAATGCAACATGTTTAATCGGCAAACATCCTTATATTCTTTGTCTTGATAACTTTGAGATTAATAGTCTAGTCACCAGATCATTACATCACTTGGAATATCAATACACTTTCTTCTTATCCATTTTTTCCCCTGTGCTTTCTATTCTTCATGTGATCCGGTTTGATTAGACTATTAGATAACTTCTTTTGCTAGTTCATGCTGGGCCACAAGACATTGGTGAAAAAAAGAACTTTGTTATAGTTATCTTAATAACTTCAAATTAAACCCATTCATCGATTGCTGGTGACGGGATTCTGGTAAACACTTAAAGCATGGGGATCTAGAAAATCTAGATTTGGTTAGATTCTTTGAATTTTAACGTCTCTTTTCAGCTACAAGGTTATATCAGAGACATCGCTTGGGTGAATTGAAAGCGTGATGCCACACTGTGATATAAGGAGCGCTTGCATACACCACACTCAGTCACATTATCCTGACACCGGGGCGACCAGACTTAGCACTAAATCCATAATGGCAGACACTAGGCGGATCAGCTGCTAAAACCAATTTTAAAGTCCTTGGTTTGATTCGGCCGGGGATCGAACCACGTACCTTTCAAACCCTGAGCGAGTGTCTTACCGCTAAGCCACAGAGTCCGTTAGTAGTAGTAGTAGATGTAGTAGTAATATAAGTAGCACTAGTAGTAGTAGTAATGGAAGTAGTATTAGTAATAGTATAAGTATAAGTAGTATAAATAGTAGCAGTAGTAGTAGAAGTAGAAGTACCAGTAGTACTTTTGATGTGGTGGTATAAGTAAGTGTAGTAGTGATAGAAGTAGTAGTAGAAGTAGTTGTAGCAGTAGTAGTAAGAGTAGTAGAAGTAGTAGTAAAAGTAGTAGCAGTAGTTGTTGTAGCATTAATAGTTGTAGTAGTAGTAAGAATAGTAGTAGTAGTAGTAGTAGTAGTAGTAGTAGTAGTAGTAGTAGTAGTAGTAGTAGTAGTAGTAGTAGTAGTAGTAGTAGTAGTAGAAGAAGAAACACAAAAATATTCGTACGAAATACAAACCGAGAACAAACGGATTGAATCCTACGATACTTAGAGTAAAAACGGATTGAATCCTACGATACTTAGAGTAAAAACGGATTGGACCCTGCGATACTTAGAGTAAAAACGGATTGAATGCTACGATACTTAGAGTAAAAACGGATTGAATCCTACGATACTTAGAGTACAAACAGATTGAATCTTACGATACTTCGAGTAAAAACGGATTGAATCCTACGATACTTAGAGTACAAACGGATTGAATCCTACGATACTTACTCTTCCTGAGGCAAAAAAAGTTGATAAACTCTCTTAGTTGAATTGCTGTTTGGGAATCTACCCCAGAACCGATCATGGCATAGTGGACGCAATAGTTAAATGTATTGTATATTAAGAACCTAGGGAAAGAAATCGATTTTTACATGGGAAAGAAGCAAATTTTCTTTAGAAGAAAGAAAAGTTAGCGCACTTGAAACCGTTGAGAAAGAAAATATTATTAGCATGGATATTTATAATCTTTTTCCTTATATAAGATATGTCTTTGCTTCTACAAAAAAACCTAAAGAAACCATACAATTTAAGATAAGTAGATAATTGACAAAGCAGAAGCAGTAGTAGTAGTAGTAGTAGTAGTAGAAGAAGTAGTAGGAGAAGTAGTAGTCGTAGTAGTAGTAGTAGTAAAAGTAGTAATAGTAGTAGTAGTAGCAGTAGTGGTATCAGTAGTAGTTATAGTAGTAGTAGTAGTAGTAGTAGTAGTAGTAGTAGTAGTAGTAGATAAGTAGTAGTAATAGTCATAGTAGTGATAGTAGTAGAAGTAGTAGTAGTAGTGGTAGAAGTAGTAGTATAAGCAGCAGCAGCAGTAGTAGTAGTAGTAGTAGTAGTCGTAGTGCTGGTAGTGATTGTAGATTAGTAGTAGTATTACTAGTAGTAATAGTAGTAGTAGTAATAGTAGTATTAGTAATAGTAGTAGTAGTAATAGTAGTAATATTAGTAGTAGTAATAGTAGTAGTAGTACTAGTATTAGTATTATTATTATTAGTAGTAGTAGTAGTAGGTTAGTAGCAGTACAAGTAATAGTAGTAGTAGTAGTAATAATAGTAGTAATAGTAATAGTAGTAGTAGTAATAGTAGTAGTAGTATTAATAATAGTAGTAATAGTAAAAGTAGTAGTAGTAGTAATAGTAATAGTACTAGCAATAGTAGTAGTGTTAGTAGTAGTAGTAGTAGTAGTAGTAGTAGTAGTAGTATGAGGAGTAGGTGTAAGAGGAGGAAGAAGAGGAGGAGGAGTAACAGTAACAGCAGGTATTGACTAAACGTTCGACGTAATTATGTAAGAGTTAGGTATAACACAGTAACATTTAAACTGCATACGTGCATACACTGTGACGATGCAGAAGATTCGGAAGGATGTCCTTCTCATTGCTTAGTCCCATCCGAAACCAACACTGTTGCAGTTCCTTCCCGATCGAGGCTAAACAGAATGTGAAAGTCAACGTCTTAGGGAGCCTAGTGGCGATACAGTATATTAAGCTATGCTTCTTTAAAGTGGCAAGGCGGTGGGTGCCGAAGCTCTGTAAAAGTCTAAGATTTGAAACATGCTAAAGGCACTTAAACCTATTTCTTTCCTTGCTAAATTCATACTTTTAAGCTGTATGGTTTACACGTGTTTCTTATTTCAATGTGATAAAATCGCAGTCTTCATTTTTTGGCAAAATACAACATACAAAATATACCTTTCATCTATCTCAATCTAGATGTCAGATAAGGGTGTGTTCTCCAATTATATATATGCAAGCATGGAATGAGATAAGAGGTAAAACAAAAGCAAAGCCGCTTCGCTAGAAGACGGCATCTTCAAAGTACTATGGTGACTATTATGGATCTATGTTTTGAAGTCTTATTGTGATAAGTTTATTACTGTTATAAATGATTTCAATGAAAAGTTTGTCTTCAAAACAATCTATCGCAGAAATTTTAAACGTTTCGATTCGAAAGACATCGGGTAATCCCATTATGTTTTCATACAGTATTGTCTTGAAATCATTTTTTTCCCTAAAGAATACGCTAGAACGCAAATCGGCATGTGCTAGCTTTAATGATTACATCTCACTCGGATTATCATCAGAATTATGGGGCAGCGTGGCAGAGTGGTTAGGACGTCGGACTTGAGATCTGGAGGCCATGGGTTCGATTGCCGACCATGTCCTGTTGCAATTGCCTTGGGAGAGCAATTTCCCCTAACTTTCCCCACTCCACCCACCTGTAAAACGAGTAACTGGCTAAAGGCAGTGCTTGAAATTTGTGGAATGTTAGTATTTGAGCGCCTATCAGGCTGCAGTACTGGAATGCTCTGAAATATGAGTTGAATTGGCTTAGGTGTGTATAGGCCTGCTGAGGTAAATATGTAAAGTCATGAGACTGCCTTCGGCGGTGGAGGACTCTAAACATATTTATTTACTCTTTTTAAACCCTCACCCCTTACACTAGCGATGGTGCCCACCGTTGCTTGAGATATTAGAACAAAAACCCTCAGCGCAATAGTACAACAGAGAGACGTAAAAACATGCACAAAACAGGTACCTTAATCACGGTAATGTTCTCTCTTTACAGTGAGATAATCATGCAAAACCTAGAAAACTGTCCAGGAATTAAGGTGGGAGGATATAACGTCAACAACATAAGATATGCTGATGATACAGTATTAATTGCAGAAAACAAAGATGACTTGCAAAAGCTCCTTAACATTGTGGAAGAGGAGAGCAGGAAAAAAGGACTAGAACTGAACAGTAAAAAGACAGAAGTGATGGTAATCAGTCGGAAACAAGAACCCCCAAAATGTGACATATTCATCAATAATGCTAAACTTAAACAGCAGGATAAGTTTAAATACTTGGGAACAATAATAACAAGCGACGGTAGAAACAACAATGAAATAGCAGCTAGAATTGCACATGCAAAGACCAGCTTTCAGAAGATGAGAGCAGTCCTAACAAATAAACATATTTCTATCCAAACAAGGAAAAGAGTCCTCCAATGCTACATAGAACCAATTCTTTTGTATGGATGCGAAGCATGGACCATATCAAAACAAATGGAAGCAAAACTTGAGGCAACAGAATTGTGGTTTCTTAGACGAATGCTCCGAATTTCTTGGACAGAGAGAAAGTCAAACGAGACTGTATTAATTGAAGCTAATTCAAGCAGATCACTTATCAAGACCATAAGAAAACGTCAAGCCACTTTTCTAGGCCATGTCATGCGGAGAGAAAAATTAGAACATCTCATAACAACAGGAAAGCTTGATGGAAAAAGAGGCAGGGGAAAACAAAGGGAAAATTAATGATGGATGGACTAAAGCGCTGGCTGGGATCTGGAAGTTCGACAGAGACAATGACAGCTATGGGACATCGGGAGTTATGGAGAAACATGATCGCCGACGCTTCAAAGCATGGCACTGGATGATGATGAATCACGGTAAGCATTACCTCTTGAATGGAGTTGTGGTGTAATACTCCCTATCGTTTTAAACATGCTAATTATTTCTAGCTGCCGTGATATACTTCATCTCACAACAAACAAGCAAAAAAATATTCAAACCGAATGAAATTTCATAAAAGCAATCAAGATTTTTACTAAAAAAACACAGATATTTTTTTTCGTATTAGGCTCTGCCTGTCTTGTTTTCGTCCATTTTGCTGAAGATGAAGAGAGGGGGGGGGTGGTGGTGTTAAATTGTCTCAAAGCGTAACAAAAAACACCGTCGCAAAAAATCACGGCGAATATCATAGAAAACATAAAAACTCTAATATTACGCTCGCTGTGTTTCTTTATTGACATGGCGGCAAGAGGTCTAATAATAGCACTAGAGAGCTTAGTGACGTCACACGATGTCCCAACTTGAAGCCAAGATAAAGAATGGCAAGGCTGGGCTGGGCTAGGCTATCACTCTCAGCTGATTTCGCACTAGAGCGGTAACACCCAAAACAGTCAAGATGGTGAAGACTTGTTGTGTTTGGAAATGTACAAATCGAGATTCAAAAGAAAAAAAAATTTAATCAGCACCAGCGCGTCGAGACATTTCATGAACGCATTTCGACGTTCAACGAAGCCCCACCCCCAAAAAAAAAAAAATTAAATGGAGAAAAAAAAACTTTGATAGGCATCACGATTTTCACATAAATTAAGAAAAGCATAATTAATTGCAGAGATCACAGACCATTCTAAATGTACAAATCGAGATTCAAAGAAGGAAGCCTACCATTCCACAAGTCAGTTGGAAACACCAAATATTAATCTTACAGGTTGCAATTTAGACAGGTTTTAGTGGGTGCCGGACACCCATGGGAGAGTGGAGAACTTCTGTATGCGATGGATCAATGCGACTCCATATTAGGTAGGGTCAAGGTCAATCCACCGCAGACAAGTAGACAGTGTACCCTACACTTTCAAGAGCGTCTGCGCTTTTGTCAGGCAAACGCTGCAATTATACGTAATACGCACAGCCTCAAAAACCCAATATGTCAAAAACTTACCACCGGTTAATTCCAAGCGGAATTGTTTAGAACGATGCTCGACGACTTGGCAGTAGTAGTAGCCAAAGTCAGAGAGAAGGAGAGGAGAAATCGATAACGTTGACTCGAAGGTGTTGTCGGAACGGTTCCGCACCTGAATGATCCTAATCCGACAACTCTCTCTGTTCGCGCAGTTTTGTGTGCGGAATTTCTCAGTGACGTTGGAGTGAACTAGGTCGTCGAGTGTTACATATGCCTGGTCGAGGTGCCACTCAATTTGAGCATCTAGCCCAGAAGTGCAGTGGGCCTCCCAGGCAGCTCCAGTTCCACCACTGCTCTGACGAGATCGAATTTCAATATCTGTGGACAAAACATATTGAAAACTATCCGCTTTGTTCTGCTTCTGTTTAACAGGCATTTTGTGGTTAATACGTATCTGCCGTTAAACACTTACTCTATTAGAACTTTTTCTCTCAGGTGGGCAACATAGCTTTTTACTATATTTATTACACTGATTAAACTAGAAATAGGGCTAGATCGATAGATTGATAGATAAATAGATAGATAGATAGAAAGACAGATATATGAATAAATGCAATCATAGATAGATAGATAGATAGATAGATAGATAGATAGGTAGATATATACATAGATAGATATATAGATAGATAGATAGATAGATATATAGAAAGATATTAATTATGATCTACCTTCCCATGTCAAGAGCCTAGACACGGTGTTTCTTGGGGGACTCCACTCCTCAGTAGGCGTCATCCAAGAAACACTGTGTCTAGGCTCATGACATGGGAAGGTAGATCATAATTAATAACATGCTCCAATATTGTTGAGCACTTTATTATTGTGTTAATGCACAATTACTTTTATAAAGATAGATATATAGATAGATAGATAGATATAATCATAGATAAAAAGTCAACAGAGAAAAAAGAGCAACAGGAAGAAAGAGAACTTACTACATAAAACCGTGTTTTCGTCCTCACTGTCCTGACAATCTCTGACGCCGTCACAAACTTTATAGTTTGAGATGCAAGTTTTGTTGTCATTGCACATAAACTCGTCGATTTTACAAATATTTATCTCTGTTGGGAAATAATCGTGTTATAGGCAGGCGTTTAATTGCAAGTGAAAAGCAACACCGAACAAAATAACACTATGTATAGTTTACTACATTCGAGACACTCTGAGTAATTATGACTGTTGGGACTTTTCCGATGGCCCCCAACGTGACGTCACTATAGAGCGTGACTTGGGCGGCCCTTTGTGATTGGTCGACAGCAACCACACGTGTTCGCGGCTCTGAAGCTGGGAAGTGAGCTCTTCACTCCAGTTATAGTCGTCATTGAGACAAGACGTCCCTGAGTCCCCGTGTACAAAGCAGCTGCATTGAGAGAAGTCTTCGCCAGAGCGATCTTCTGTAGAATGGCAGACTTGTCGGGTGGAGTCCAAGATCTAGAGTAGTTCGGTTGTCTAGACTAATTAGTAAGAGGTGTCCCGGGTTGGAACCTCAGTTAAGCTCCGTGAGCTCCATATTGGTTTAGTATAGAATAGAGACCTTTCCTTCCCTTCAACTGTCGTCTGATTCTTACCTTTGTATTGCTACTTCTATTTTAAGAGAATATAATTCATTAGTGTGCCGCCTATATCAGCCTTGAGTTTATTGTTTAATTTAACCTCTTGTGAGCAGTCGAACGTCGTGTATTCCCGTGGTTCTCGTCGTCTGTTTTGTTTTGTATTCGGACGTCGTTTATGTGTGACTACGTGTAAGTCTCAGCCAGTCGAAACCTTAACAATGACGATAGCTGTTTTTGCATTTGTGTGTAGGCGGTGGTTTGGAATGTCATTATTTCAGTGTAAGCCATAATTTTATAGGTGTAGAAACCCACGATCTGATGCTCTAGGTTCAATGTAAAAAAGGGACAAAAATAGAGTATACGTTCTTTTTATATTTAAAAATGGGTATCTTAATGCTATTTAACATATTGTTTAGTAGTCTATATCACTAACCTCAAAATTCTCAAACTGCAATTCTAACAAGATTATGAACGGCTCTGTGGCCTAGCGGTAAAGACACTCGCTCAGAGATTAGGAGATACGGGTTCGATCCCCAGCTGAGTCAAACCAAAGACTTTAAAATTGGTATTAGTAGCTGATCCGCCTGGTGTCTGGCATAATGGATTTAGTGCTAAGTCTGGTCGGCCCTGTGTCAGGATAATGTGACTGGGTGTGGTGTATGCAGCGCTCCTTTCATCACAGTGTGGCAGCACGTTTTCAATTGTCCCAGGCGCCGTCTCTGATATAACCTTGTAGTTGAAAAGAGACGTTAAAATTCAAACAACCAACCAACCAACTAACAAACAAGATTATAAAATTGCAAAATTCCGAATCTGTTTTATATTTAAAATGGGCTTGATGAACTTAAGTACCCATACACTTTTCAACAGCATCGCAAAGTGAAGATGTGCTTGATAAACTTAAGTACCCATATACTTTTTCAACGGCATCGCAAAGTGAAGATGTGCTTGATAAACTAAAGTACCCATATACTTTTTCAATAGCATCGCAAAGTGAAGATGTGCTTGATAAACTAAAGTACCCATATACTTTTTCAATAGCATCGCAAAGTAAAGATGTGTTTGATAAACTAAAGTACCCATATACTTTTTCAATAGTATCGCAAAGTAAAGATGTGTTTGATAAACTAAAGAACCCATATACTTTTTCAACGGTATCGCAAAGTGAAGATGTGCTTGATAAACTGAAGTACCATTATACTTTTTCAACGGTATCGCAAAGCGAAGATGTACCCATATACTTTTTCAACGGTATCGCAAAGTGAAGATGTGTTTGATAAACTTAAGTACCCATAAACTTTTTCAACGGCATCGCAAAGTGAAGATGTGTTTGATAAACTAAAGTACCCATATACTTTTTCAATAGCATCGCAAAGAGAAGATGTGTTTGATAAACCTAAGTACCCATATACTTTTTCAACGGCATCGCAAAGTGAAGATGTGCCTGATTAACTAAAGTACCCATATACTTTTTCAACGGCATCGCAAAGTGAAGATGTGTTTGATAAACTTAAGTACCCATATACTTTTTCATCGGCATCGCAGCGTGAAGATGTGTTTGATAAACTAAAGTACCCATATACTTTTTCATCGGCATCGCAAAGTGAAGATGTGCCTGATAAACTAAAGTACCCATACACTTTTTCAACGGCATCGCAAAGTGAAGATGTGTTTGATAAACTTAAGAAACCATATACTTTTTCAATGGTATCGCAAAGTGAAGATGTGCTTGAGAAACTAAAGTACCCATATACTTTTTCATCGGCATCGCAAAGTGAAGATGTGCCTGATAAACTAAAGTACCCATACACTTTTTCAACGGCATCGCAAAGTGAAGATGTAATTGATATACTTAAGTATCCATATACTTTTTCAACGGCATCGCAAAGTGAAGATGTGCTTGCCAAA
>BMAT01013225.1:8308-18713 GCA_019649035.1 Elysia marginata | reverse complement strand
CTACTACTACTACTACTACTACTACTACTACTACTACTACTACGAACTTTAATATTAGCAAAGTGAAAAAAAGTTTAAAATTTCTCTGGTCTTTCCAAGCAAACATGTAAATGCTCTCCAGTCTTTTTTTATAGACCGACGTACCATCCCCACTATTCACCTTTGTAGTAGCTGGTATAAACAGACCAGGTCATTAAGACGATGCACGCACGTACTTAACAGTTTGCGCCAGATTTTATATTTAACCATTCCGGATTTATAGCACAGTCACGTGGCCTGTGAGTCCACCTTCTTCCGCTCTCTGAGGCGTGTTTAGTTAGTATGAAATGATAGGGGAGGTAGAAGAGGGATAAAAAAAAAATTGCAATTCTTTGAGTTTTGTATTTGATTATTCATTTGTTTGTTTGAATCATTTCGAGTTGTTTTTTTTATAAGGAGTCGTTCCCATATCGTATTATCCTTTGCAAGGATGAACAATTTCTGTGATATGAAATTAGATGTGGATAGAAGTAGGCCTTAAATTAAAAAAAAAATGCTTGTCTTAAGAGTGATTCGAAACTTCGACTCATAGTAGCCTCGGCGCCTACCACCTTGCCACTGGGTTGGTTGGTTGGTTGTTTGAATTTTAACGTCTCTTTTCAACTACAAGGTTATATCAGAGACGGCGCTTGGGACAATTGAAAGCGTGCTGCCACACTGTACGGAGCGCTGCACACACCACACTTAGGCACATTATCCTGACACCGGGCCGACCAGACTTAACACTAAATCCATAATGCCAGACACCAGACGGATCAGCTGCTACTAATACCAAATTTTAAGTCCTTGGTTTGACTCGGCTGGGAAAGGAACCCGTACCTCCCGATCTCTGAGCGAGTGTCTTTACCGCTAGGCCACAGAGCCGGTTATGTGGATAGAAGTAGGCCTTAAATGAAAAAAAATGCTTGTCTTTGGCGTGATTCGAACCTTCGACTCATAGTAGCCTCGGCGCCTACCACCTTGCCATTGGGAGATACACGTAGTTCATACCATGTCGCGTTTATTAAAAAGAAGTTTCACGGTTACGTCTTTGACTTGGTTTGACTTGACGATGTCAATGTTGGAGGCCTGGAGACCTGTTCTTCGGTACCCTCGACGGTACAATCGCCTGGTTGCGTGCGTGGTTTGGCACGGGTGCCTGAACAGTCTCTGCTGTTGTAAGGCTGTCTGTCATAATTACTGATCAAATTTGATTGTTGTATCTACTGCTTTTTACCCAAAGATGAGGTTCCCAAGGTTGATATCAATATAATGCTGATGATTAAAGACATTTCGAAAAGTTGTTTTCATCAAGACTTTGACGCCACTTGTGCTTTGACGTACCCCTCTTTTTCATGTTTTCTACTTCCTCAATACCTTCCAGCCTCAATATGAATGCTCGCTTTCATGCTCAAACCCTACGCCCTCTCCCCCCCCCCCTTTACTCACCTTAGTCTGTCTATGTCTTTCTATTTGCCGACAAGGCGATAATCTTCTTTCATTTGTTAGGAGTTCCCCAAACTCGGAAATGAGATATAGCCTGAGGATCCTTTATTACATTTTACGACACTATCTATACCTCTTTCTTTAAACTGATAGATACCTCCTTTTCCTTAACTGACAGTATTAAGCCCAACACGATAAAATTTATTGGTAACAATTGCTCGCTTAAAACAGGTCTGTTTCATGGCGACCTCTCTTGTGTGTAAAGTCTAAAAGGTAGATCCCTCAACAAGCTCTTCAATGGGATCGGGTGGTTTGTCAGAAAACCCTAATGATCAGTCTAGGCTGAGACTCACCAGTGCCCAAGGGAAACTACCCTAAACAAATGTTTCCCAGTTCAGGCAATAGCTCTGTAATTTAGCTTTGAGAAATCGACAACTTTTTGTCTTTCACCGAAGTTTTTTTTGCTTTCGAACGCTTAAAGATTTGGAAGAATGTTTGTCTATATATTAAAATATTGTTATATTCAATTCTGTAAAACTTCTTGTATTCTTTACGGTTCTGGTCGATAACCGTCAAACTTTTGTTAATTTTCTGCAGTATGCTTATCACTCACTCATTCACTCTCTCTCCCTCCCTCTCTCTCTTTCTCTCTCTCCCTCCCCCCCTCTCTCTCTCTAGCTCTCTTTCTTTCTCTCTCTCTCTAATAATCTATCTTTTTCTTTCTCTTTTTCTCTCTTGTACAAAAGAGTGCTGCTCTTACTTCTGGGAGCGTCCACCATTTTGCTAGGGAAATGCAATATTTTCTTAATATACACAGCCTCAACACAATACATAAAATAATATTTTATAATATCGAGCGCATTTACACAGCGCTATATTTTACAAAGCAACAAACAGGTTCTATTCTCTTGACCGCTACAAATTTCAATACAAGTAAATAATTCTTCCTTTTTTCATGTTGTTTTAATCTTTCCCTTTCTTAACAATGAATGCATTATTTTCATATCTTTCGTTGTTAAATTGTTCTTGACAGGTAATTTCACTAGACGCATTGTACTCCGTAGGACGTTCCTCATCGATCAAGTTACTGACATAGCGAATGCGCGCACAAACGAAAGCAAAAACAATTATGGAATTATATTACATGACTCAATGACAACCATTCTTCGTAGAAAAATTTCTTTTGTTTTCGAATGATTACAATTAATTTTCTGTCCAACTCTAAGTCTTATATACCTGCCGAGACCCCACAGGAGTGAATGACCTTTCACCTTTTGACCTTTTAAGGATAAGACCCTTGCAAGTAGACTTTACCTGATGACCAGAGACGGGGGGACCCGGAAAGTTTCTGTCACACGACCGTGTCTGCTAGGATTTATTAATCTCTGATATTTTGATCCAACTAGAGTGACGTGTTGCACAGTTCGTGTCTAAAAATAACCCGCTATTGCTTTGTCTCACATGTCGTTATAAAAGGCTAGTCGCGGAGGTCTTAGGTAAGCCGGGACGAAGACGTTGGCGCAGGTCAGGAAAACGACAGACTGAATCTAGTTACGTGGGTATTTTATAGGATGGTGCAGAAAATAATGCAGAAAATACGCTTTAAACAGGTATCAAAATTATATCGTGATAGGGAAGATAAAATTAAGCTACGATCGGAGAGTTGGGGGACTGAGAAAGCCAGGGGCAGACAGACAAGCAGACGGGCAGAGAAACAGAGTAAATGAGGGAGTCTGTGACATGGAGAGAGAGGGTGAATGAGGGATTCGGTGACAGAAAGAGAGAATGGATGGACGAGTGTATGACGTAGAGAGTGAATATGGGATTGAGTGACAGAGACATAAAGAGTGAATGCGGGAGATTATGTCAGAGAGGGAGAGTGTGACTGAGACGGAGAAATTGAATGAGGGCGTATGTGTGAGAGAGAGAGAGAGAGAGAGAGACAAATGAGGGAGTGTGTTAAAGAGACAGAGAGTGAATGAGGGAACGTGTCACAGAGATATAAAGACAGACAGCTAGAGGACATGAAATAAAGGAAGGCGAGAAAAAGGGGGGTAAATACATGCAAACAGATTCGTCGAGAATGTGAAAGAGAGAACGAGAAAAAAGAGATAAAAAGGCACACACACAGGCAAACACAGACAGAGAGAGAGAGAGACAGAAAGGGAGAGACAGAGAGAGGGGAAGGAGGGAAATAGAGGGAAAGAGAGAGATAGGGAGAGAGAGATTACTAATGAAACAACAATAGCAAATTCTCGGTAGCATTCCATGTCAAAAAATATGAGAACATTTCGAAATTTCTGCACCTGAGCGCAGTGCGTTGTAATGCCAACATGCAACGGGTAGTCCCGTTTTTCTGTTTTGTTGTTCAAGATTGAATTCAGATCACGAGCTGGAAGGCCCTACAGTACATGTATCACATGTTAACAAAATGCAGGTCCGTGTCACAGAACCCACACACACAACGTCAGGCCCTAACTGAAATTCTTCTTTGTTAAGCTCAACTCCATAACCAATTTAACAATAACTGGCCTGGGCACGTACTGAGTAGCAAGCATGTGGCACAAAAAAAAAGCAGTTACAAAAATTATACAACGCAGTGAGAATAGAAACCTCAACTTTTATTCACAATGAGCGCTTTGTTTTCTTCGTTTAGATGATTTTATGACATTTACTGTATAACATAAATTGTTGCAGTGTTTGCTAGATGGAGTTTGCTGTATGAAAAGCAATGTATGTATAAACACAATGTTGTATAAAGTTACAGGTGGAAAAGGTACAAGATAAATGCTGAATTTTTTGTTTATTCCTGATTGCCAAACTTCTTAAGTAGGCAGGTATTGCCTTCACAATTAGCCTACTATCTCTCATGATATTTATTTTTCCTCCGCCTCTTTATCTATCTCGCTCTATATTTTGATTAAATTATTCTATATATCTATTTATTTATCTATAAATATATATGTACAGGGACACTATAATATGGAATTACTTTGCTTCCTGACCCAAATGTCATCCCATATTATGATACGCTCCAACTATGCTGAGCACTTAACCTTTGAGCTCGATACACAAAAGTTACCAATCAATCAATCAATCTATCTATCTACCTATTTTTCTACCCACCTCATTATCCATCCTTTAAAGGTCTATATCTATCTTATATCCATCCATCTATCTATCTACCTTTCTATTTGTTTATCTATCCTTCTTTGTGGGCATCTGTCGGTCTATCTACTTGCCGCAATGCGGTAGCGGTAAACCCTTAACACCTTTTAACTTATGTCCTTGTGAGGGGGTTCTCGAGACAACCATACAAGTAGCCCCCAGCTGGTTGAGAAGCCCGAGGAACCCATCCACAAAACATAACCAAGCAAAATGATAATCCAATTACAGTTCTTTTCACATAGTGATAAAAAGATAGTCTCGAAACGGGACTTGGGCGCATTCAATAGCACATCTGTAACAAGACAATCGAGTGCAATGTAAAACGAAAGTACTTGCACCAAACCTACCTAGGCACATAATCGAGTTGCGTGTTGTATTTTGGAAAAAAAATCAATACGTCTAGTTAACAAAGGGCATTTTGTCCTTTAAATTTCATTAATGACGAGCCAAAAGGAATAGGTTGCAGAGGTTTTCAGGGAAGAATTTTACCATATCATTCCATTAAAGTTCAACGAAAAATGTATAAAACTCTGAAACCAATAGGGGATATTGTTTGAGAGAAAGATATAAAGAGAAAGGTGGATCAGAGAGAGACAGACATACAGAGAGAGACACAGACATAGAGAGACACAGAGAGAGAGAGAGAGAGAGAGAGACAGACAGACAGACAGACAGAGAGAGAGAGGCGGGGAACCGACAGTAACAATCACACTAACACAGTCATATGAGGAAGAAGAATACTGCAGATTTGGGGGTTTTCAAAGAGCTGAAAGAAACTAGACGAGATAAAACTGCCTCTGCACTCTAGATTGTTATGAACGTATTAGCCACTGCCTTCCTCTTCGTGCTGTTTCTTCTCACAGGCATACAACTATCTATATATAGACCGATAGATAAGTCACACAGGGACAGGAGGACCCCAAGATCACGCAACCCCATGTGGATCTAGACAGCCACGGACCATAAGCCTGGGCTTGGGACACCTGTCAATCATAGTTAAGTCTTCCCAGGTCCAAGAGAGGACACCGTCCAGAGACCAGCTCCCAGGCAAGGACAGATAACTCTCG
Organism: Elysia marginata; assembly: GCA_019649035.1. Classification (NCBI taxonomy): domain Eukaryota; kingdom Metazoa; phylum Mollusca; class Gastropoda; family Plakobranchidae; genus Elysia; species Elysia marginata. Next base: position 13,014 of record BMAT01013225.1, on the reverse strand, counting down.
ACACGCTCCCCCCCTTCTCTCTCTCTCTCCTTCCTCCCCTTGTTACATGCAGCTTGCTGTATTATTACGTCACGGAGACAGATCTTCTCGTTAAGTAAAAAAACCCCAGAGCTTTGGTGACATTCGTAGCAGGCTTTTTATGAGTAATACCAGCCTCGGGAAGATTAGGGTACGATAAATTTCCTGAAGGGGTGCACCGAAACATGTCTCGGCGCATGGTTACTCAACGAAAATGATACTTAACAGATAAGGATGGAGATAAACTGTTTTGTAATCCCTCGGTTAAACAACAGTATGGGGTGTCAAGTCACTGAGAGATGTAATATAATATATAGTTTTATCAAGACCTAGTAAAATTAGTTGACAGTAAGTTATCATTGAATTGAATTGATTGAAATGAAGGATATTTTTATAAGCCCAATTCCACTTCAAAGGTGCTCTCAGGGCTTGAGTCTCAATGACAATGTACGAGCTGCCACCCAGAGACTAGCGGGGATACCATGACTTGGCCTCAGCCGGTCACATTATACTGACACCGACCCAACTAGTGGGGGCCCCGACTGTGCTCGGCTGAGGCTCGAACCCATGACCACTGGGCCACGGAGCGAGGCCTCTACCAACAGAGCTATCTAGGCCCCCCCAGTTAGTTACCACCATCCAAAACTCAGATGATAAATGAGTCATTACAGTCCGGTAGTTTCTAGACCTATATGAAACAGCCTCCATCGAGCCTCCAATGAAACAAATTAGGACTTGATTCGAAACACTTCTAAAATTTCCAGGTCTATGTCGGCCTATCATATCTCAAGTTCTAAAAAAAAAAAACCATCGACGTTAAACAACTTATTAGCCATGCATAAAATGCTTTATATGCATCTCCTACCGATGATGCGGTAGGAACGAGGACATGCGCGTCAGAGACATGGTTGGTTGGTTTTGGTTGTTTGAATTTTAAAGTCTCTTTTCAACTACAAGGTTATATCAGAGAGACGGCGCTTGGGACAAATGAAAGCGTGCTGCCACACTGTGATGTAAGGAGCGCTGCATACACCACACCCAGTCACATTATCCTGACACCGGGCCGACCAGACTTAGCACTAAATCCATAATGCCAGACACCAGGCGGATCAGCTACTAATACCAATAATAAAGTCCTTGGTTTGATTCGGCCGGGGATCGAACCCGCACCTCCCGATCTCTGAGCGAGTGTCTTTACCGCTAGGCCACAGAGACAATGGCATAACAAGACTCCCTTCTCACTATCGTAAACAAAAAAGATATTTAAAATGTTGTGGCTAAATTAGCACTATAGAAAATGACACAATAGGGAACCGATCAAAGGAGTGCGCAGAAGAGAGAGAAGTCGGAGAAGATGAAAGGATGACATTCAAGAAATTGACAAACCTCATCATTAGCAAGCCACAGAAAGCTTCCGACAACAGGAATAGATAGAGAGAGAAAGACAGTGACGGAAGAAATAGAGGTGCCCTTACGAATTTCCACGTCACGTGATAGGTGAGGTCAGGTGTTCGAATTCAACAGGCCTATGGGCCAAAACCGTATCGAACTGAAGCACGTGAGCTTAAATGACCTACCTCATTTGAGTTGTTGGTGTAGTAATGAAACTGAATAACTCAACGTGTTCTTTGTCGTAAGGGCAGGCCCAAAACAAAATTCAATGTAATATATAGGAGTTCTTACATCTAGCCCTAGCCAGGATGTGATTTTCGGCCTTTACTACAGCAGCTCAAATGTAGCCACTTCCCTTGCACAATAAATCTGCGTTCCTTTAAGTGTTAAGTGTGACCGAGACATCGATCTATAAATAGCATTAATAAGTTTGTACGCGGAGTACGCGCTCTACACAAAACTGCATTAGTAATAAAGGAGAGGTCAAATAATAATCTTACACACTTCCGCCTACCACTTTTTTTTTCAAGCGGTAGGCTGTAGAACACACGTTAACAGAAAAGATTCGCCCGATTCGTTTGTTGAATTGTATGAGTTTTAGCTCAGATCTAGATCTAAATCTAGATTTAGAGTCTAACATTTTGACGTACATCTAGAAACCAATTTAGATATCCAGATTTAGAGCTAGATATAGAAGATATCTTGATCTAGTGTTTGCAGTAGGCCTAGATCTAGCTTAGATTTTGAGTGCCATTTTTCTTCCATTTTAGGCTTGCACGTAATGTTTCCTTCCGTTTTAGCCTAAGGGCCTAGGCTTTTCGTCTTGTTTTCCTAAATTAATGTGAAGGTCACTGCCTGTCTCGTTGCACACTTATCTTTACGCAAACATTGCACACTTATCTTTACGCCAACATTGCACACCTCTCTTTACGCAAAAATTGCACACCTATCTTTACGCAAACATTGTACACTTATCTTTGCGCAAACATTGTACACTTATCTTTACGCGAAAATTGCACACCGATCTTTACGTCTAATTGTGTAACAGACGTGTGTTCTGAAGTGCGAGAGATGCCTTGATGACCCCAGCTGGTTCTTTCTCAGCAAAATTCTAAGCGCTAATCTCTCCATTGATCTATATTGAGATCCTTATCTTTAATCCCGAAATAGCCCTGGGAGACTTTCTCGATAGATTTGCTCTTATGGCCTGATGTTTGGGGTGCATAAGCGAACATTCTTCAAGACAATTACGAAGTAGTTCTGAGCGACCATTGAAAGCTTATGTAACATGGCAAAAGTTATCGCAAAAAAAAAAGATACAACCACGAGGAGGAAAAACGTGTATTTACTCAAAAAGAGGACGGATTACATTTTAAAAAACGCAGAAAAAAATATTAAATAATATAAATAAAAGGATGAATAGGATACAGACATTATGAGTAAAAAGGTACTTTTCAACAGAGGCAGTGAGATGATGAGACAAACAAATGAAAGATAGTAACAGAGGATGTAGATTTTGAAGTAGAGCTTTCGGATAAAATACAGACATAACCAATATTGGCAAAGACAAGTAAGGGGATAAAGGAAATTGGATGAGTTTGAAAGCTACAATTGAAAGAAATTATAAAAGCAATTGAATTCATGTATTGCAGAGAAAGAGAGACATGGCGTAGTTCTCTTTCTTTCTCAAACAAACAAACGGTGTTGACTTTTATCAAATTCAAATACAGATTATAACGACTTCCATGCTGTATATAGCGGGAATGCTTCAGTAAGGTAGATAGAACAAGATTTGTTGCACCTCGGGGGAAAAGAGAGAAAAACACTCGACTAAAGGTAGCTTCGGTACTCACCGCCTTTCCACCATAAAAAAACCACAGCAGTTTGCTTCTTTAAAGAAAAGTTTCATAGCAAAAGTTTTTGTTTAGCCTCTTATGGAGCAGCGAGACCCAATAGGTTTGCAAGTCGGATATAAGATCCGTCGGTTGCTGATTCGATTCCCAACCACGACTCATTTTGTAATTGCTTTGAGAAAGCAATTTATCAACAAAATATCACCAGTCCACCCACCTGGAAGATGGGTACCTGGTTAAAGACAATGCTTGAAATTTGATCGCCTAACAGGCAGCCGTACTGTATAGCTCCTAAATAGGAGCTGAATATTTTCTAGTTTGCATTGGCCTGATCGAGTAAATATGTAAAATCTTGAAACTGCCTTCAGTGGTGGAACACTGTAACCATTTGTTGTTTTTTTTTTTATTTTGACTTGCTAATTTGACCGGGAGGATCAACACCGCACCAAGGCCAACTATTGAATCCTGAAGCACACCAACACTTAGCCATAGACAAGAAAGGCCAAAACCAAACTAGTCTAATTTTTCTTTTTCAGTTTAAGTATACTTACCCAGATAGTAAGTAAAAGCAGGGAAGTCCATAAACCAGACTTGGTCGCCATGGTGGTCTGTAATCAGCAGAAGAACCACCAAAAGTTAAAGGTCTGTTGCTGCGAAAATTGGTGTTTTGGGGATCGGATGTTCCTACAGAAAGTTGTATGGTAACAAATCCAAAGCCAAGTCAAAGGTCAATTCCCTCATGAGACGGTTCCTTTTCTTTACCTGGAAGAAGAAAAAGTATAATTTGAAACCGATCAATGAAAGAGATTACTTTACTATCTGGTACTGCTTAGGTATAATATTAAAACAATATTAAATGTACCATGCAGGAATATAGAACGCAGTGAAATAATAAGCGCTATGCAGCATATGCAAGCGCTCCTTACATCACAGTGTGACAGCACGCTTTCAATTGTCCCAAGCGCCGTCTTTGATATAACCTTGTAGTTGAAAAGAGACGTTAAAATTCAAACAACCAACCAACCAAACAGCTATTTAGAGTGCAATGACATTATAATAACCATATGTTAGCGAATACAATATGACTCAATAAATTATCAATGATTATAAAACAACGTTGAGCGAAATTCCAAAGACCTTTTATGTCTACCTTTCAAAATTGTAGAAGTTTGGTCAACGCAGCATTGAGATACAACCCTAAAGCGTAATGCACAAGAAAGAGAGAAGGGATAAGAAAATCTTGAGACTTTAATTCCAGAAGAGATAAGACGACACTAGACGGGCCAGTCAACGGATGATCACGAGACGTGACCGTGTGCCACGCGAACTGAGTCCGGCCTGCGGGAATGAAAACTCCAATAGACTTCTGTAGGTGATGTCACGTGTCCCTAGATATAGTCTCGCTCAAATAAAAAAGGAGAAGTAAGTATTTGACACGTTAAT
>BMAT01013224.1:26696-42011 GCA_019649035.1 Elysia marginata | reverse complement strand
ACAGCAGTTAAGTGCACAAGGGTACTTTATCTACTTCTATTAAACCTGGACTATAATAAATATAAGCAAATCTGAGATACCTGTAAATGGTGTGTCAAGTAGCAATGCGAACAGGCAGCCTTGCTGGCTTGAAAGAGCAGGCAGTTTTGCATATAGATCTACATTTGCAGGCTTTGTGTTACATTGATCATTTGACAGACTGAATATTGTCCAATTATCGTGTAACTTGGCAGACAATCAAATGAGGTGCCGATCTTTTATGTTGTTGTTTTATAATTTTCGGTGTGCGGTTCACAGAAGCTGAGATAGAAGTTATCTTTAAGTTTAATTCATTTGACAAAATCACAGTGTAAGCAAAAAAAAAAAGCACAACAACTTGAATTGTCAAAAAAGCAGTCATCATTACAATCACTGTTAGAAAGTCCAGGATTTAAGCTTTCAGAAAATGTATACTTTTATGAAGGTTGCATGAGTAATAAACTAATTAGGTCCAGTTTACGACACCATGTGAAAATAAGCTGTCAGTGCTGTGCCATGTCCAATGTTTGTAAACACCAGTAAGTTGGCAACCATGCCCTCAGGCAACTCTCAAACCTCTTGCATACTTTAAACCTTCTGGACTTAACAATAACATCAATGAATGAGGTGTGAAAGATTTTAGTGAAAAAGTAACATTTTTGTAATTTGCCTTTCTTGCCAGAATACATGTAAATTAAAGTATTACTTTTAAAATGCTTTTTCTTTTTTTAGCAAGCAAAAATGTTTCTAAATATTCTGTTTTTCAGACCACTAATTGATTGCAAAATGGTACTTTTATCGTCATTGTTTCAAAAGCTCTGCATAGTTTTAAAAAAAACTGCTTTCTTTTCTTATGTTTTCAGGTGGGTTTCCATGACAATGAAGATTTCTCTGGGCATGAGAATGGATCAGGCGAATCATCAAATTCAACAGTAAGTTGAACAAGTTTGTTGCTCTGAGAAGCTTCATTAAGCAAAATACTTTTTAAAGAGACTCTCTCATTTGTAAAACACAAAGTTTTCACAAGTTTTCATATTTTTAACAAGCCTTAGTATTTCACTTTTTACCCCAAACATGATCAGAGAACTTTTTGTGTTCATTTTGAAGCATTTCTATAAAAGGGGAAATTAACCATACACATTAGAATTACATATACATAGGCCTAACAACTAGAAAATGGGCCCTTCAATGTTACATTGAACCCATACTCATGTACGGATGTGAGGCTTGGACAATTAACTAAAGAGATACAAAAGAAAATTGAGGCCGCTGAGATGTGGTTCCTTAGACGTATGCTAAGAGTACCATGGACGGTGAGAAAGACGAACGAAGAGGTTCTGAAAGAGACTGAGACAACCAGGTCCTTGATGAGCAGAATACGAAGACGCCAGGCAAAGTTTGTGGGACACATAATGAGAAGAGAGGGATTATAGAACCTTGTTACAACCGGAAGAATGGAGGGAAAGAGGAGCAGAGGAAAACAAAGAGAGAAAATGCTTGATGGCATGACTTCTTGGGATGGGGACAAAGAGAGTGACGGACGCATTGTCGGAAACCTGTGATCAAGAGAGCTGGAAGGACATGATCGCCAACGCCAAGGGGCAAGGCACCTGATGATGATGAAGATGATACATAGGCCTATTGTTTTCAAAGTATTATAGAGCTTGGAAACCTGTATAGGCCTCCAAGTGCAAGAATGTTGTCAAGATTGATTTGCGTACTGGCTGAATAAACAATGAAAACTACAAATTTGTGATGGTGCTTTTGTGCTCTCTCTCTCTAAAAGTTAATAAGTAGAATTAATTCTCTTGAATTCGTACATTTTTGCAGGAAGAAATCCGAGCATGGATGGCGGTGAACAGACGGTTGAGGAAGCACGGTTTGTCTTCGATCCGTATCCTGCCATCTCAGGATGTAGAGTCAAGTTCTGGTGAGAAGAGAGAAAAATTTCTAGATCAGTACAATTTATAGGTCTGCTCTGGACAAACAAAAAGCAGCATCTGCTATATGAGAGATACTGCCTTTTGTTTGGTCCTCGGCAGAAGTGCATTTGAATTCTTATTTAAGCTAAATGAATACCTACTGTGTCTTTACAAAATTAATATTTTGATAATATTGCAGTTGCGAAAAGCTAAAGAGAAACAGGGTGACAAAAATATATATATATATTATATTTTGATGGAAAATTTGACCAAAGTGCAAAGCTTTAGGTGTTAAATTTATTTTACAAGTAAGAAAAGAAACCAAAGAATATGCTGATGAAAATCAAGCGAATTAAAAAACAAATTTTTAAAAAATGTAGAATGCAAGGGTCTTTAAATTTTTATTTATTTTTTTTTTCTTTCGTGGTTGCAACTTTTAAGGGATCTGATTCTATTATGAATTAAAAAAGATGAAAATGATATGCTCCATTGCCTCCAGCTAAAATTTTAAATTTGCATGTGTGCAGCGTCACACATTCTTTCATGCACAGAAAAAATATTTTCATAAAGTACATTAGAAAAACATTTTCACAACCATTGTGCATCAGTGTAGAAATATGTAACATACTGTGGGCATGTTTATTGTTCATTAAAAGAAGAATTTTCTAATGCAGGTAAAGCAGAATTTTTTCCTCAACAGTTTCTAAACTTTGTTTTTCTTTTTTTTTCTCCAGGACGCTACGTGTGTCTTGATTTAGGTTCCAGCTTCACCCTTCGAGCTTCCCTGGGTTCTCTCATCACAGATGTGACCAACAAAGAGAAAATTATCCAAGATCTGAATAAATCTATAGCGGACTTACAGTATGTATCACAAGTTCTTGGTTCTAGCTCAGATAGGTGTATAGTTTATGCTTCATGCTAAAACAGAATAAATCTATAGCCAACTTGCAGTGTGCATGACCAGTTCTTAGTAATAGCTTAAAGATGTATAGTTTATGCTTTGCATTTTGAAGCTTGAAGTTATAGACCTTCCTTTTTTTCATACATATGTATAAAAGCCACAACAAAATATAAATTTTACTGGTTTTTTTTTATCTATGCTCCATATATTTAGAAGGTTCATGCTCAATTTTTTTTTTTCACCTGGAGAATTGTGTTCTGGACATTATTTTAATTTAGAATTACAAACAGAATTTCAATTTTTGCTTACAGAGACCATGAACCAATAATTAAAATGAGTGTTAAAAACAATTGATAAAATTTGCAAAGTTTGTTGCTGTCAAAATGACTTGTAGTACATACTGTCAGCGTGAGCCTGTGATGATCTGTTTATCATTTTCTATCTCTCAAGTCAGTGGTACACTTTAAAACTCTTTCTTTATGCATGAGAACTCTGTATGCTAAGGCTATGCTACTGTTCAGTGAAAAGATGGCTTTACTCTAACCCCGTAGGGATGAGGTGAGCGAGCTAAGAGACAGATCCGCACACGCGACCTCCAAGGCCAAAGATATCAAGGTCATGCTAGAATGCTCCAGAGCTCGAGTGCAGGTGAAAAAAAAAATTTTTTTTTAATTAAAAAAATTGTTGAAATTGTTTTTTTTTTTTTCACTTTACGCCTTGATGGAGTTAATCAAGAACAGAATGAGCTATTGCTTCTAAGATTGCTTGTGGTTTTGGAAAATGTTAAAAAGTTGCAAAATGAAGCTGTCACGTTTGTCTGCAGTGGCATCATTGAGTCAACGGCCGTTTTCTTTGTTTTTTGTATTTCTACACTGCAATTATTTTTAGAAAGATACATCTCAAGTTTTAGTCGAAATATATTTTGATAAAGCAAATTGGATTATGTTCAGGAAGTGTTTAGATAGGATGTGTTGTAGGGTTTGGTGGGTCCCCCCCCCCCCCTCCCATTTTTATGTTATCTCTAGCTATGCCTTTTTCTTCTCTAATGTCAAAATTACTTATTATCTTTCCAAACATCTATAGGAGCTTGAGGAGCAACAGTCCATCTCTTCCTCCGTACCTCGATCAGTCAGTGACGAGACGGAAAGGTTACGCAACACCAAGCAAGCTATGGGCAAGAGATGTCGGCAACTCGAAGCGAAAGTAGAAGAACAAGATAGTGAGATTGAGCGCTTGAAGAAAGAGATTTTCATGTTTGCAAAAGAAGTGAGCTCATGTCTCTATCTGAATCATGTGAAACCTTTATGCTATTTTTTTTTCAAGATAAAAGGAAATTTCATGCTTTTTAATCAGTGTTTCATGCTCTGGTTTTTGCTTAATTCCATGACTTTAAATTAAAGTGTGGTGTGATTTTTTTATTTTTGGATTGCTATGCAAGCTCAAGAAGAAAATTGCGTCGTTTAAACGTTTAATTTAACATATAAAAGATAAAGCCAAAAAAGTCGGTTTGCGTATACAAGTAAATATAGGCTAATCCTGTTTACAATTCTTTTATGGATATATATCTGGAAAGGAATTTTTATACGAGATAATTGTTTTATCTATCTTGTGTTATTTATATATTGAAATTTTTAAGTCAGATGATGCACTTTCTGAAATGTGAAATATGTTTGGTTATTTATTCTTACAAACTCTTTTTATGTTTTTTAGTTGGTCGAATTTGCATTTTTAAAATTTATGTATAAAATTCTAAATCAATATATATTTTAAAGCATAGTCTGTAACCAAATTTCCTGAAAAGGATGAATAAAGAATTATTATTTACAATAGACTCTCACCCTATCCAGGCTCTTTAAACTTTAAGAGTTATATAACTTCAATCCCTATTGATGGAATGAGTGTATTTAATTTGGGAATAAAATTTACAATTTTTACTACAAAAATTTTAAGGCTGTGATCTCTTCTTACTGATACTGTAATAGATGATCAACAGAAAATTTAGGCGACAGAAATTTACAGAAATATTTTGAAGCTTCTTTTTCTAAAGGTATTTGGCCTTGACAAAAATGATTTCAATTTTTAGCCCCAAAACGGTATAATAGACTTGCAAAATAAAATATTTCCACAATTTTGCCTTTGTTTCTTAAATCTAAACATAGCTAAATTGCTCAAACTTGAATAAGCCATAACCAATAAATTTAGAGCTAATGAAGATTTAATTGCTTTTGTTTGCTACGTTTTTTTTCTTTTCAGGATGAGCGCAGAACAAAGAGGCAGAACGAGGTGTTTTCAAGTTTTAGAAAACGAACATCAAAAGCTCACATTACCATGGATCAAAAGTAAATTTTGTTTTGATGGAGAATGCTTGTCATTCCAAATTGGTCATTGATGGCATATTAAAGACAAAAAAATTTTGTTTTAATTTTCAAAGGACTTTTAGCAGTAAGGGCAAAAAAGAAACTACACAAAAAATATAATCTCTTATTTATAGAAAATGCCCACTGTTTTTAACAGGAAAATTAATGTTCTGGCCCTTTCATAATCCATTTTGCCATTCTTGGGAAGCAAGATATTTGTTTTCCAACATTTCAAATCTTAACGATGATAAAGACTAGTAAAGCTAATATTTTATAAACTCTTTCATGTTTTGCTAGAAAATGAAGGTTTAATGGAGTATTAGGCCAATAGAAGTACAAACCAGCAAAGAGGACTGTTAAATTTATGCTAGAATAAAAAAATTTTAGCAGTTTTTTTTTTATTTGAGGCAACAACTGCTTTGTTGTTTTTTTTATTGGCTGTTATTTTTTCTGTTCTATAAGTTTGAAGTTTGTAACTGCCATATTACACCTGTTCTGACAAAATTTTATATTTGAAATTTAAGTCACTTATTATGTAGTAGGTATATTTTGAAATATATTTTTTTGAGTTAAAATTTTCATTAAGTTTTCAAATTTTTCATGTTGCGTTTTATTTTTTTGGTTCAAGGTTGTTGGATATTATTGATTCCTATGAAAATCAAATTCAAGGTCTCCGCAAGCAGATTGAGGCCAAGAGGTAGTTTTTTTTTACTTTTGAGCACAATTATATGTTTTGATCTTGAATTTGTCTTATAACTGGGTAAGCATCGGGAAAAAAAAAACTAGTTTAGCTAAAACTGTACAAAACTGCGAAAAAATTTCTGATTTGGAGACAATTGAGACGTTAGTGGTGGAAGGAGGAGCAGCAGCAATGTCGATCTTCAAATTATCTCCAAATCGTTCTTGTCCTTACCTCAGGGTATCTGTTTAATTGTCCACTAGGCAGTGGAACCCTTGAATCAAGACCGGATCAACTGTTTGTAAAGATGGATCTTATAAGAGATGGAAGGAGGGGGGGGTCTTTGTTCATGGGTTAAATTACGAAACTCTTATAAGCAGATGTCCTAAAATAAAGTCTTATCGGATAGGAGATTTTAATAGAAGGGTTCCCTAGCACTACTAAGATTTCTTGCCCATTTGCAGTTTTTAAGTTATAAAATTTTGCACCCAAATAAATTCATTTCTGGTTGGGAAAAAAAGTTTTACAAAACTAGCTTTGCGTGTATTAGTTTTGAAAGGAAAGAAAAAAAAATAAGATGTGCATTTTGTTTTCATATTTTTACTGCTTTAAATAAGTTTAATGATTTTGAAGGAAAAAAACACCAACTGATATTTGTTTTTGTTTCTTGTCTTCGCTGCTTGTTTAAAGTTCTAGCAGACGCGACTCAAGCCCATCTGTCGAGCCTGACTCGTCCAGTTCTAACTGCGGACCTCACAGCAACAACTTTAAAGCTATACTGAAGGTTAGTTGTGTGTTAAGTCCCCTTGTTTAACTTGGTGTTGAGTTTCTTTAGCTTGACTTAGCTTTTTCTTGCTTGAGGAGATTCACGAAAACTTTTTGTTTTGAGTTGTTAAGTTTGTTTCTATTTAGGGTGTATTTTGATATTCATTTTGAAAAAAATTTTGCTGTCTTAATCTAATATGAAACATTTAAAGCTTAAGAAAACTTTCTAGTGTTAGAGAGAAGGATGCATTGAAAGTCTGGAAAATATATTTTCTTGGCTGCCTTGTTGAACTACATTTAACATTCTGTAACCATGAAGCTCATGAGATAATATCGTCCCATATTACAAGGGCTGCAAATGACTGTGGTAAAGTCGTTTTATTACTTAAAATACAAGTGAAATATGGTTGTTGGTACAGACCTAGAGTTTGTGTGTAAGTGAACAGTGAAATGGTCGAAAGTAAAATGCCAATAAGCAAAGGTTTACAAAGAACAATAATATCATGTAAAATAAATTGTCCTGTATTGGTTTGGTTTCCTTAGTCGTATGAAAAGCAGCTGAGGGAAAAAGAGAGGATCATTGAAAATCTGGAGTGTGAGAAAGATATGGTGAACCGAAACTTGGACTCAAGGTAGGTCTGCTTTACCTAATATTGACTTTTCCCCACTTCGTTTATTATGTTCCATTTACATCTTTGATCAGTTTATGTATTCAGTTTAATTAAATCCAAGTTTATTCAGTCAATACAAAGTTACATTTGTACATGTATTGAAAATCAGCAATGCTCAGCCAGGCTGAAAGATTCTAACATAATGAGTGTTAAGTACTTTATCTTCTTCTCTCTAACTCCATTTTTCTTTCTATCTGTGCCCATGACCCCCTATTGCTCCCAGTCTTCCTTTTGCTCTGGCCTTTTTTGCTCTCCCTTCATTCTTCACTTTTCTTTTTGCTTTTTATCAAATAATTCTGTTACAGACTTTTCCGTTTCTCCATATCATGTAATATTTCTGTCTTTGTCTTCCTGTTTCCCTCTACCTTGATTTTTACTATTTTGCATTTCAAATTGTTTCCAAAGATAAAGGTTTACCATTTTTGGGCATTTAACAAACCCTCTCAGTCTCAGTTATGATAATGGTTGTGTGGACCAATGATATTTTTGGGTTTGAAAAGAGTGTGACTGATTGGGTGTTTGGCAAAGTGAGGATCAGGTAGCTGAGTCAGTTGACGTCACAGGTTTTAAGCACAGGTTTTGGGCTGACAGATAGGCAGAGCTGGCTGACACTTAAATAGAGAGGTTCTTGTGAAAGGTGCTCCTAGGCTTGCTGCTTGAGGGAGCTGAGAAATCTGGAGATCTCGCGTCGACCGCAGGTCAGGCTTCCTCAAACGATTAAAACCTATACTTCGCAAGAAGCTTTGTGGAAGCCTCGAGCTGAGCTACATGTCGTCGTACCATCTTCATCTTGTCAAGCTTTGCTGTTGTTGCCAACACCAGCCCTATTCAAACAGTGGCCATGTGCTTTAGGTAACGTCTGTTCGTCAGGACGACAAATGGACCTGGACTTTAAATTTTTTTCATCTTTCAAGTCAAAAGATTTAATTTTCTAGAACTGAAATTGGGAAGCCGATTGCTCATTTGGCCTGGTGGCAGTTCAATGTAGACACTGGTACAGAAAACTATCTGTGGAGCCAAAGGCTCGCCTATTAACTGTCACTTACACTGCACTGCTGCAGCAAGCGCAGAACAGACTGTTAATGTTCACATTTGCCAATCTTCAAATAATTTGAACATTACAAACTGTCCCAGGTGTGTTGCGTTTTGTGGTTAGTTTTTGGTCTAATGTGATTCATCATTATGTTTGAGTTCTATTGGTTGATAGACCAGGAGTTATTGTAATACATATAAGTATCTTTCTTGCTTTGTCTGTCTTCTTCTTTTTGTAAGCCCTCCTACTTTTGTTATCTCATCTCCCCTACACTGGTAGTTAGCTGCATTGACTTAGTGTTTCCCCTCGTTCCATTTATTCAGTCGTTTGTTTACTTTTTCAAGTTTTGTTCTTGTGTTCTGTTTAATTACAATAATAGTCGTTTCATAACAGTGCAAATACTTCAAACATTTAAACTTCATCGATTTTCTCAACCTATTACCCGTACCTAAAGACATTTTTACAAATGAAGACTCCAGGGGAAAAACGACAGTAGTCACTCAAAAAATCAAGTGAAATTTTCTCTTTCAAAGGTTAATACATTATAGCTCTTTTCTTTATCAAACTCGGTTTGTCCAAAACTTTTTTACTTTATAAAAACACATTTTTGTTTATTTTTTTTTAGATCTTAGATGGGTAAAGTAACTTTCTGTGATTGATTTTGCGGACCAAGATCATTTTGTGACTACTGCTGTTTTTCTCCTGGAGTCTTCTATAACACTAATCAGACATAAATTTCATCCTCTTCAAACTCCTGCTCCAACAGTCACCATAAAATTACAACTTAAATTACTTTTTTTTCTCGTCATCTGTCTTTGTGTGTCTAGACCAGAAGTCTGCGACTACAGAGTGCTGGCCCAGAGAGTGAAGAAACTAGAGAGGGTCCTAGCCCTACACAACATAAGGTGAGAAGCAGCAACGATTTTCAGTTGTGTCCTCAGAAGTAGATAAGGAAAGTGAACTTTCTAGCTTTGTCAAAGATGTAAATCTTTTAGACTTTAGCTGATTTTAGCTCTTTCTCCCCTCAAATTTGGGATTTCAACTCAAATTTTTTTTTAATCGTTGAGAAAAAAATCAATCAGTAATTCAACATCTGCCTACAAGTAACCTTTTGACCTTTTGCTGTATTAAACCTAATAAGAGCACAACTCCTGCTCCTATAAGCCTTTTAGAGAGTTGCCCTTATCCATTGTTACTCTGTATATCTATAGACCCAAAGCACTTAAGAGTTTCATGTTGTGTTCAGCTTCTTTTTTCATCTGCGATTTACAACTCTGCTATGTACAAAATACATCGGGGGTTTCACTATGGAAAAAGATTGTTGTTTTGTCAACTCAACATGAGATAGTCACGGCTCTTTGCATTGCTCCTCTGAAAAAGTTTGAATTCCAAAGATTAAGTTAACAGTCTAAAAATGGACCTAGTAGGCAACATTTAGCGTTCCTGGACTTTGCCAATGGTTTTTGTTTTACTTTCTTTGTCTCAAATTCACCCATCCAGAATAATAATGTAGTTTTTCACTTTACAGGAATGTCATTTTTAGTTATTTCCCTTTAGTCTGGGTTTTTATTCAAGCCTTAGAAATTGAGTAATAACAAATTTGAACAAAATTAGTCCCATGGACAAGGACAATTCATTGTATATGCAGGAACATAGCGCCAAAAGTTTCAGTTATTTTCAGAAAAAGATGAGTGGCATTCCTGACTTTAGCTTACCTGTAACCATCTAAAATCTCTTCTCAAAGAAAAAGGAGGTCGAGGGAGATGAAGGCATGACAAGGAGTTATGACCTTTCATTACCACCTAATTAATATTCATTCAAAACGATAATTGATAAAACCAAAATTGTTAACAGCAAGGGGGGTTTTATGGTATAGACAAAGTTTGTTCTTTTTATGTTGTAATTAAAGGCAAAAAAAAAAAGAAAATGAAATCTTAATTGTCCTTACGGATGTAGATATTTCAGTTACAAGTTTTTTGAAAAAGAAGTGTCCTAATTGCATGAAAAAAAATTCATTTTATTCCCAGTATTCCAGGAGAAAAAGCTGCGAAAGATCCGTTTAGCGCCCACAGGAAGTTCAGTACAAGATTGGAAGACTTAGATTACCTGCCCCTTGAACATTGCCACTTCTATCTTAAGGTATAGTGGGCCAATGTCTCTGAGCTTTTCATTTTTTGTCGTTGTTATGAGTTGTTGAAAGTTTAGGTTTTGGTTATCTCACCTGTCAGAGTTTTGTTGAAAGATTTAAAATTTTACAATCTTTCAACATTTGATTGCGCAGCGGCTGCCTCCACTATTTATTCTGTCTGGGTTATGTCCACCATCATCATAATCATGGCTGGAGGATGGCCACCCTTAGAGCTGCCAATTAGTACTGATTTTAGTACCAGAATGACTACCAAAATACTGGAGTACTGATGTCAAACCTAAAGTACTGGAATTATCTATGACTTAGGAAAATATCTGTGATTACTAAAAAAATCTGAGAGAAATCATAAAGTCTAGGCCTGTAAGATGAGAAGATTTTTAGCAAAATGCACCGGATTATCTTTTTTTTTTTTTTTAAAGAAAATGAATAATTGTCTTTCACAAATTTCTTTTAAAGTACTGAATTGAAATTGATATAACAAGTGCCACATGTTATCTCCTCATACATAGGTCCCATAGGTACATGTTATCTTTGTTGGACCTTGTTCTCGTTGTGAGTACTAAAATGCTTTGGAAAATACTGAAATGGAGGTCTCTGTTTAAGTAGGCTACTGGAGCCAGTTGACTAAGGGTTGGCAGCACTGCCACTCTAAACATTCAAATCAATCACTATAATTTTACTAGGATCATGTTAGTATTACATTTCCATTTTTTCCTGTTTATTTGGTCGTAATTGATTTCTTTAATTTATGGTTTATTGCTTTTGCAATTCCACTGCAGTGTAACTCCTCAATAAAGACCACCCTCTTATGTAACTTTAATTTTGAAGACGTATGCTTATATGGGTATAGTAATTTAACCACTGAACCAAGACGCCCTATTTTATAAGACCTGTTTTTTTTTTTTTGCAACATTTTACTAGGTCTTCATTCAGAGGTTCTGCTATAAATATTTTTATGAAGTAAGGTGTCTAATGAAAGAGAGAGAAGAGTGGAAAAAAGTTGTGACTTTAGGAGGGCGCTCCAATGGGTGACTAGGATAGGATAGGATAAGATGTATGTGTATTACTACAGCTTCTCAATGCACATGAACCTGACCTAAGTCTACTTTGTTATCATTGCTACTGGCGATGTATTGAACTTAAGAGCTTTTATTTCCATTGCAATTTTATTTTACATTCATGCCACACGTCAAGATGTACGCAATCTGCCTCAATACTGCAGGCGGCAATTTAAATGCAGTATCTGCAGTGAAAACCCTATGGGAGATACTGCAATTGCCTGTCCCCGGCAGAATAAAAGACAAGAAAAAAATAGGAAGGAGTTGGTGTTTTACCAATCATTATGTAATGATTGAAAGATTTCAAAGGTATGAAATGAGCAGTGCAAAGAAGTAGGCTTTTAAGTGGAAATGCCCGAAATGTCTGCCTTTTAATATGATTTGAACCACTATTTATTCCAATAATTATGTAAGCCTGCTGAGATTTAGGTCAGCCTGTTCACATGGCATTGTTGTTTTTTTTTCCTCATTTCCAGCAAGTGTGTTGCGAACTGCAGATTGACAATCTGGACTGCGTGGCAGCCGTGCTGCAAGAAATGAAGGAGGAAGGTTCGAATTCTGACAGATATATGGAGGTGAGATTTCCAGATCTTACGTGAACTACTCAGATCTGTTGGAGTTTTAGGTTTGAAATTTGAGAAGTTTTAAGTTTAAGAAAAAAATAAGATTGAGTCAGAACAGTTATGTTTGTATACCATACTGTATCTAGTCTACAATTGAAGCATTTTATGACAAAACACCCCATATTCATTTTTGAAAATTTTGAGATTTTACGTGAAAACAACTTATTATCATATTCCATTTTCCAGTTAGAGATACTTTTTCTGTACAGTTGTATGGCAATTCTATCAGCAAAGATATTTTTTTTTCATTATCACACTATATTAACCCATTTTGGGAAATTTGGCTTCGTTACTCAGTGTAACTGTGTCGCCACAGAGCAGCGCCACTAATGCCCCAGAAGACCAGTACATTTCAAAAGCCACTTTTAACCCACATGCAGTGTGTTGCAGAAGCCTATCACAAATTCAAGCTTTGCCTGTAGCTGGGTACCCATTTTACAGGTGGGTGGACTGCAGAAAGTTAGGGTGAATTGCTTTCCCAAGGCTATGGCAACATGGCATGGTGGGGAATTGAGGGTGCGACCACCGAATCGGGTTGGAAATGTCCAAACTGAATTGTATCAGGATAATAAAAACTAGCGCAAATCAGCCTGTATGTCACTTGCCTCCCAACAGCCAAATCAGGTGTATTCGATGTCATCCTCTTTTTAAGAATTTCACGCAAGTCTTTTACATTAGGCTGTCACCTCGATTGCTAGTACGCTCATGAACTTTTTGTTTTGTTCTGTATTCAGTACTGCCGAGAACTGTCGGAGGTAGTGGAGAGTATGGACTCGCAATATCAGCACAGAAGCAGGTTTTATCGGGGAGAGAGGAGTGTCGACGCCGCGCTCTGTGACTCCAACATGAGATACTATCTTGATGTGAGTAGCGCAGTTAGTGTACATGTAAGATTAAAGAAAACATGATCGTGTAATTCATCTCATTGGAAGTTTATTCGGGAAATTTTTCATATCGTACATTATATATTTTAAGCTGACACAGAAATAAGAGTTCTAACTAGAAAACACACTGTCTTTCTTGCAAAGTATAGTTTTGGATATAAATAATTTAACTGTTCCTGAAAAAAATATGCATTTATATGTATATAGGCTACTGAGTGCGTGTTTAATCAAGACAAGCTCACAGGCTCAAAACAAAGTGGGCTAAAATTGTACAATGACAATCAAGAACTATTGTGATGCGGTTATAAATTGGTGTTCCTCCTCCATCTTTCCCGCTGCTCATACCCTCAGGTGGTGTACAACTGGCGTAAAGACATCAGCTGTCTAGACGAGCTTCAGAGCGCCATCAACTCTCTCCTTGACAAGACTGTGCCATGGCTGAGAGCCCACATGATGACGGACCACAGCGTCGCCGACATGGTCGAACTTCTTGAGAGGGTCGTCCATTCAGACAGGTCACCGTGTCCAAAGGTGAGAGGGTCAAAGTAGATCGTCTAACCCATGATTATACATTGAAAACAGACTTCGCATCAAACTTTCTAAAACATGATTATACACTTGGGACAAACTTCCTGTCAAACCTTAACAAACCTTTTTTTCTTTAAGAATGCTGCCTGTCACATTTTTTTCTCTGTTATTCTGTTATTATTAAGGCTGAGAATTTGAGGAAACACATGCATGTGTCCCATGAGACTTTTAACGCCCCTGAGTGACATAATTTTTTGTCCTCCTAACCCTCTTCCATGGACAAACGAAATGCAGTGTCTCTCATATGGTTTACACAGCAGATACTGCTTTTGGTTTGTCCGGAGCAGCCTGTCACAAATATTGCAGCATCATGGTCCAGTGGTAGACACTGAGCTCTCAGACCTAGAATCTCTGGATACGAACCCTGGCTTGGCAGGTCCTTGTTTAGTCCTTGGGGAGACTCTTTACATACATTTCCTTGCCTTATTTAGAGTATAAGTAGGCTAGTACTAGGGTTATAGATAGTGAGAGATCTTGTCAACATGCAAGAGGGATGTATTTTAAATGCTGCTCCTTGCAGGTTTAGATGGTATATTGCCTAGTATTGGCATGCCAGGGAATCCATGTAAAGCATTAGAGTGTATTTTTTTTCTACAAGACTGATCCCTGTTGGGCGTAGCCTCACACACAAGCTGTTGGAATCTCCATTTGTCGTTTGTTTTTCGGTCCACTTTCAACTGTTATAGTTTTCAGCCATTCTGCATTATCCTGTGCCTACTGTCTTAAAGTTTTAGGTCTTTCCCTGCTCCTCTTACCCTCTGCTGCGCCTTCCATACATAGCTTCTTCTATTGCGTCGTGCCGTTTGATGTGACCAAAGTATCTTAACTTTTGTTTCTCTATCTTTTTTACGAGTTTTCCTCCATCCACCATAAGCGTTTTTTTAAAATATTTTAAATATTTTTCATCTTTATAGCCTTTATTTATTATTCTCCTCATACATATTTTATATTGTTTTTAATAATATTATTGCTTTTCTTTTATTGTTAGTCCTGGACATAGTTATGTAACTGTCTTGAACGTTTTTAATTTTTTTTTTTGTCTGACAAGGGCCTAAAGCCAATAGCCCACTTGTTTCGTCTGTACTTTAAGAGCTGAAATATATACCATCCTTAGAAAAATTTAATTTGTTTAAAGTATTTTTGTTTCTTTCATTATCCATCCATGGAACTTTAGGAATTTTTCGTCAGCATTTCATTTGAAAAGTCTGTATTATTTTTTCCATCTGTTTTTGACAGTCAGTCAGGCTTTCTTATTAAAAAAAAAACCACCCTTTAGTTAATTATTTTAAACTTTCCCCACTGTCTGCCAGACCGTGATGGAGGAAGTATGTCGCTCGACGCTGGAGCAGATTGTCTCCCATTTCCAGACACTGTTTGACACACCGCGAATCTCGGGTGTGCTGCCTCGGATGAACGAGGTGTACCGCGTGCTGGGCGAGTTGAGAAATGTCCAGAGGACACTGAAGAATCAACTGGGATTGCGTGGGTTGAAGATTTTGTTTGTTTTTTTTTCCAGAGTTCCTTTGCTTCAAACTGTGGAAGTGTTTTGAAATGCCTTTTTTTTTGTTTCTTTTTTAATAGTGGTTTGCATGCAAATTACTATCACATTAAATGAACGATGACAATTCCAAAATTATATTCAGTTAACAAATGATAAAAAAATCACA
>BMAT01013219.1:142163-152709 GCA_019649035.1 Elysia marginata | reverse complement strand
TTACAAGTTAAAGTATCGTTTTGATGAAGATAAAGACATTGTGTTTGACGCTTATACACTTCATACATATAGATAACACTTTTGACAGTTATAAACAAAACAAGCCCTTATAAAAGTGCAAAAAAAAGAAAGTATGGTTGATAAAAAAAGTATGCCATTTAATTGAACAAGTTTCGAACAAGGGAAACGTTTACAATGAATGAAGATGTAATTCACTTTATAAGATATGATCTTTCTTTCCTTACTTTGATCGATATTGAATGAGATCGTTTCTTGTATTTATTCCAATCACCGTACCAATGCTGTGCGTATTTTCTCTGTAGCTAAAACGCATGCTTACTTTTTTATCAGTAAAAGATCAGGTTGTATCTAAAAATAAATATAACTGTTACCTTCCAAGGAAAACAGGAAAAGGAGTGAACAGTAGCCTTAACAGGCGCAGTTAAGACGCAGGACGCATTGTCCGCCATTGAGCTAAGTCACCATAAAATTGTTCAATGGTCAGACCTTTTAGCTTCAGGACAGTAAGGGCTGGACAAATGGGAAAAGAAAAGTGTAGATGTCAATTTTTTTCGATGGCAGGTGTATGGCTGGTTCGATATTGAGGTGAGACCTCTAGGGTGGAAACGACCGTAATAAATGTGCGCGATTGAACAATGTTATCCTGTCTTGATTTCAAAAACAGTCATGCCGTGACGTTACCCCACTAGAGCCATGCTCATCTTAGTGGAAAGAAAGGGCGTTTTCTTTTTTTTTTTTTTAAATCGATTACTCTTGCGTTTGACATCGACCTGAAACTTTCAAAACAAGATGAATAAATAAAAGTATTAAATCCCTAGCCATGTTGTCAATACCCATGTGACTTGTTAAGAGAATAAATCAATAAACCTAGAACTCTTTGTTTAAAATTTTAAATTTTATATATGCCTTATACTTTTTTATTTCTAGAGGTCTCTCCAATTTCCATGAAAACAACACCCCTTTCTCTTAAAAAAAACAACTTTTTATTTGACTATTCTACTTCTTATTTTTATGGCTCCAAACCACATACATATATTCTTTGTCAGTTAAAACTACAATGTTATTTCTTCTTCTTTAGCAAAAGTTTAACTAAAACACCCTAGCTATAATATTATAATTGCAGCCAGTTGTAGCCTATGTTATTGTGAGCTCATTATGCGAAGTAAAGTGGATGCTGTTGCCTAGAACATTATTAAAATCCTAAATAAAGATACACCTCTGTAGCTCTCTGTTTGCTTCTAAAACCCCGTTTCACATGACGCATGTCTCCTACGGAAAATTCCAGGCCGGAGATATTGATTTGAAAAGATTTATTTTTGTCCCTATATATCACCTACATCCTTGCACATGTGAACGCACCATGTGAACACAAAATTGGATCACTGGACGAGGACCATCATGTTAGAGTGGCTTAAGTGTTTTTGTTTTTCAGTGTGGCGATTGTAATGACAAAAAGAAAGGTAATTTTAGTGTCTTCTATACTATTCGTAGTATGGGGCGCGGAGTTTGTTTCCTTCCAGTGAGACTTTTTGTAGTATCAGCTTTTCTGATATGAGCAATTAACCCAGACGGCCATAACGCTCCCTTGGACCTAGCAGAAAAGATACAAGAAGATTTTGAACAATGCGGACACACAAAGCTCCGTAAAATGTCTTGATAACGTCGAAGAAAAGAAAAGCTCAAGGTAGGAAGGGAGAGACAATGCTGCCGGGTTGACAATCTGCAAACAACGGTTACTCCCCCTCAAAACAAGCATGACCTTGTGGCCGAAAATGGTTTGAGCCAGTGAGCCCAAAAGATTAAGATAAAACAATGTTTAGAGAAAGGATTTTGTATCCCCCTAGCCAGTCGGTAAGGCTTCATTGCGCTTCTGGCATGTCGTGTGGAGGAAGAGCCTTGACTAGGAAATTCCGAAATATCTACTTGGTGACACAGTCCTTCGAATTGAGCAGAAAGGGAGACAGGAAGGGTCGGGGAGGGGGTTTAATGGATACTGGCACAAAGGTTTGTTACCATTTTATATGTAACTGTTAAAACAATTATCAGAAAAAAAACTTTTTCTTCAGATGCGTATCGAAATAGCCTTGGTTTCTATCAAACCAACTGCACATAAGTATATAAGAGTAAGCGGAAACGGACAAGATGTCTAGAACTCGCTTCAGAAATTTTGGTCC
Organism: Elysia marginata; assembly: GCA_019649035.1. NCBI lineage: Eukaryota > Metazoa > Mollusca > Gastropoda > Plakobranchidae > Elysia > Elysia marginata. Next base: position 150,514 of record BMAT01013219.1, on the reverse strand, counting down.
AGTATTATTTGTGATTAGGCTTCCGTTCCACATGAATATCAGTGACACTTGAACCTTCTTCTTTTTACACCTCCTTCAAATTTTTCCAATCAACTGTCATAGCCCATAGATCTAACAAGAGCAATTTTTTAACTTTCGAATTAAAAATCTCACGGCGCAGTCATGGGTTTATAGATGAACTAACACGGAGGGAAATGTTTACAGCTCACCACAATTCAGCAGCAAAATCGACCTCTGTAATGAGATTTTGTCCGTCATTGAAGTGAAAGAATGTCGGTTGGGGGCTTGCTATTTTGTCCTCTCAAGTTGTTGCACTGAGCACGTTCTTGAGAACCAGGTACCCGGTACTGGTGCTGAGAGCTCAGCTGGTCTTGACCGTTGGAAACAACCAGTTGTTTACTAAGAGGTAGAGCTAGGCGCATTTTGACAAAGTAACAAGGAATTATTTCCTGCTTCCCCATTTCTCCTGTTCTTTCCGTGGCACGATTATGATAAAAATAAATGTTATCGTGTGTTATCTGTAAGTTTAAAAATGCAAAGGTTGCATTCTTGCTCTCTATGTAAGAGAGATAAAAAAGACCCTCTGTTTCTCGTTTCATATTGTCATAGTCTATTTGTGGTGTACTCGGCCTGGTCTACCTTGGTTAAAAGTTGTCTTGCCAATAACAGGGAGATTCAATAGAAATTTGTTTGGGTTACCCCACGCAATACCACTGAATCTCAAATACTCACTCCACATCCATGCTTTCGTGCAACATCTTAAACGAGTACACGCTATTGTCTAAAGATCCTGTTAACATTCTTGAAAAACCTAACCAAGTTTTCAGCGAAAGGGAAAAAAAGTTAAAAATAACGGGTAACCATTGAGCGTGTGTCTACAGCTACTAATATTACCAGAGGAGAATAGTTGAGATGAGCTAGTATATCCTGAAACTTCCAGTTAGGAGAAAGAATGTTATTCCTTATTAGCAAAGCTCTAGGTTGCAATACGTCACTAGAGTTTATTATGACTTCCGCTATCGAGATGAATACATAGATATAATACTTTCTCAGAATTCAGGAAAGCTGCAAATTCTTGTTAAGCGATATAGTTTGCTTTTTTTTTTCACTGACATAGGACACAAGGGCAACCTTGCAACTCCTCTCAATGGTCGTGGTAGACTTTCCCGTTTGTATGATGAGAAAAAGTGAGCGAATAAAAAAAACCTCGCCTTTTCTGTTCAGTAGTGACCTTACTTCAGAGAATGGCCAACCAAATACATGAAATTACTAACTATTTCCACAAAAGTCTGGTGCTGGGCCTTCAAAAACGCTATTTAACGGATTGCACTCAAAATTAGCTTAATGTACTGAGACAATGTCAACAAAAGAATCAAAACTCAACAGAAAACTATAAACGTTGATAAATGTTACTGTTGATATATAGCTCGTTTTTTTTTTTTGCCAATTTATTACAGAAATTTTAGCTGGATTGGCGTGAAATGGTATGATCTCTTTTTTCAGGTGACTGTGGCTAGACAAAATAAAAAAAAGTATCATTTGTACTTTGTACCGTCTGGCGAATGTTTACTTTTTTCTGCTATTTTGGTTGCATATACTAAAGAAAATAAAAGTTCTTTTACGCTACAAATTTTTTTTTATGCAACAGCGTCTCTCCTTTTTTATCAAAAAGTGGATAGACAACCCATCTATTGCCCATTCGTTATTGTATTATACAAAACGCGTAGTACACTATGCAATGTACCAAATCTGGTCGGTCAATAGACTAGGCTAGATTCAAAGTTGCCCTTCTCATTATTACTGTTATAAGTTTTGGTACTATTATTACCACCACATCAATTTTATACGAATGTATTGAAATACGGCCACTTTCCTCTTTCCGGCCTCCTATGACGTCCGTCTTCAGTTATATATTGAATAAAAAAAATAGTTGCCTTGCTTTCTTTTTGTCCTCCTGAATACGCCAATTTTGGCACAACGAGTAAAGTAAACTTTTAAACCTCTGCTTAAAGTGTACGAAGCATGATGCTCGAATTCAGAAAGAGAGAGGCAGCGACGGATCCTAGTCAATTATATTTAAAACTATAGTATAATTCGGCCTAAACACAAATTTCCCGTGCCAAGCTTGCAGAGACGATGGCTGATTCGCTACAAGATGTTTTGTTTATAACCAGAAATAGACCTGTACTTCCAAAACGCTTCCAAAATGTGTATAGGTTTGCTATTTTTTTTTGAAGATTAGCTTAGGTCCGACCATAGACTACACTACAGACTTCTTTAGTCTGTGGGTCTTGTAGTGTAGTCTGTGGGTCCGACCAGTGCAAAAACAAAATCGGTACCGGTTTTTCCCACGCGAGGAAATAAGCGACTCTATAGGTAAATCTCTGCAAGTGTTGACTCGAGAAATCAATGATTTTGCTTCGATGGGTTCACTTCAACACAATAGATAAAAATAAGACAATACTGTTGTCACAGTAGTAGTGTGGAAACAAAGGAAAAATCAGTTGTCATAACATTGACAGCCAACCTGTTTTATCCAAACAAAAGAACTTGTCTATTGTTCCGTTTGCAGAAAACCGTGGGACTTTCGTGTCTCTGAATATTTGTGGACCAATCGTACAATGTTTAGAAAGGAATCAAAATAGTAGTTAGGGTCAATCATTCTGTCGATCAATATCCGGCTTTCTGTTTCATTGAATATACGTCGTGGTATACATTGTCTGGCTTCTCTTGATATAACGACGGTCAACAGCACGACATTTATTTCACTCAAAGACCGTTTTGGTTGATGATCCGTAAATCATAACAACGGGTCTGTATTTCTCTATCTTTCTCCCACCTCTCTCTGTCTCTATCTCTCTGTCTCCCACCTCTTTTTGTCTGTCTCTGTCTCCCCCTCTCTCTGCCCCCCTCTCTCTCTGTCTCTACCTCGTTGTCTCCCACCTCTCTCTCTGTCTCTATCTCTTTGTCTCTCAACCTCTCTTTGTCTCTATCTCTCTGTCTCCCCCTCTCTGTCTCCAACCTCTCTTTGTCTCTATCTCTCTTTCTCTCCCCCCTCCCTCTGTCTCTCTCTCCTCTTCTCTACCTTTCCCTTTTTCCTCACATTCTCTCACCTACTTTTTCCTTCCTTATAACTGTATCCCTCTGATTTTCTTTCTCTTTTTTTTTTTCGGAGCCTTTTTTTTTCTTCTTCCTAACGCTTTCTCACTTTCCCTTTTTTCCTCGATTTCCTTTACCATGTCTCGTCACATCTTGCTCGATATCTCACGGCCCGCGTTAAGAAGAAAACGTTGGTTGTTTTTTCAGCCGACTTATTCTTCCCAACCGACAAGCATAAAATTAGAATCTTTCAATTCTTGCGGGTCTCACCAGGAGATCCAGCTGGTATGATAATGCTTTTTTAAATACATCCAGGTTCTGCACTTTTGACACCAGTTTCACCTTGGAACTACATATATTATCTTATATGTGACATAGATCTAGACAATTCATTCTTATCAATTGTTTAAGTTCTTTTCAGAGGCGGAAAAAAAGAGCAGTGTCCTTCCAGATCTTAACCTTTCAGTGACCCCCTTCATAATGACGCACGAAGTGCTATGAATAAACACGGTGGTTCCAGATTTGTCAATGATCGACAGTTACTTCTGTGTGTAGTTCTTTAAAAAAAAAAAAAAGGAAATCGAGATTTATTATTCATTTATCGATTACGGAAGTTGGCAAAGAAAAAGGTACCCTCTTCCCATAAAACTCCCACATTTTGAGGGATCCGAGGCATTTATAGCAATAACAGGGGGCTGGTCTAATGTCATGCTGCTGCTCATAACCGAACCCTCTAAGCAATGATTACTCTCGTAAATTCAAGACGTCCAGTAGGATTAGTTATCATTGCGATTCTTCTTTTAAACAAAAAAAAAACAACAACTTTATAACAATAATGCACTGACTTCCTGGCCAGTAGCTTTTTTGTTTCCAATATATATATATATATATATTTTTTTTTTTCAACTCTTAGAGGAGCAGCGGATGATTCTGAAGAGATTTTTTTAATGGGAATATTCATGAATCCATACAATCCCTTTTGTGTATGTGTTTATGTGTAATCTGCTTGCGTAATAAGAATACTAAGTCTTATGGGAAAAGTTTTTTCCAAATGCACACCTTTTCACCCTCTAATTTTCTAAACATTGAATGTATTTTTCTTATCTCCGTCAAACAAAACGTTCTTTTATTCTTCTTTTTTAAAGCGGATTTCCCCTACATGTGTCTTATCTCTATATCATGCTCATCCATCTGCAACCTCCCTCTGCCCCCTCCTCCTTCTCCAACCTGTCTCCACTCAGCACAGAAATATCAACAGCAGGATTACCTCTCTGTGGAGTCCCCATGGAGCAGTTAACCAGGTATCGCTCAGTCTCTATCTCATTGTTCAGGGTTCATAGGTCATACACAACAGGCAGTCGGCATGGCCTGACCGAGAAATGGGTGAGCAGGTCTGATTTCTAATCGGAACATTTTGCTTTAGGTCTATATCTAGGCCGAGAACACCAAATTAATGCCTAGGCCGCCATGCATAATGCGTGCGGGCCAAACACTCCATCGTGAGTAGATATTACAAATATCTTTTCCTATACATTTAAGAGCCTCAAGATGAGATTTGCTTTAATCCTAGGCCACCACACTGAACAGTGGCCTAGCTTTAATCTAATACATGCAAGTATACCCAAAACTCGGAAAAGATAGAGTAGTGCAGAACTCGTGCTCAATATTGTTTACCTTGCGCTGTTTGGCTTGTTCACTACTTATCGTGAAATGTTAAACCTTGATTGCTAAATTGGGCCGAAAATTATATGCATGATAAATGTTTAAATGCAACAAGTTCTAGGCCTCGTCGCGTAGTGCTGTCAGATATCGATTGACGAAACACCATTGTCCGTCTTGGTTGGCTTTATTGGCTAACTCGCACATGATATTGTCGTTATGCAAGTTTTGATAATAACAATACAGGGTTGGTTTGGTGAGACTCACGTTGCACTAGTCAGCAATGGCGTTGCAATAGCAAGATGTGGGATCATTTCTTTAGTCTAAAGTCGTGATCGCCATACAAATGCTCTTCAATTCTGCTAATCTCTTTATCATTTATGTAAGTTTTCTTACTGTTACTATAAGAAAAATAATTTTCCAAATGCTTGGGCAAAGGGGCAAAGTCTCTTTGAATATAAAAATAAGACATTTTACAGCAAGAGTAATGACTCCATTTCCACCACCACTTAGTAAAAGTAATTGTTCAATTTCCATTACCAACAGATTGTTATGTATGTTTGTTTTGTTCTTTTTTTAAACGAATTATTTACGGTTAACAATAAATGGCTTTGTTTACTTCCCAACAACCCTGCTCAGAGACATTTTTTCGCGTCAGACGCCCTATGAACTCCCAACCTCTTGCCCAGGTTTTACCAATGTCCCAAGAGAGCGAAATGACCGAGATGGTCTCTAGCTCTTCTCTCTAATTCCATTTCTCCGCCTTGGCACTCCCAGCTAAGGGCCAGTAACTACGGTCAAGAGATAAGGAAGACTGAGTGGTTGATGGCCTGTGATGGCCCCAGGGCTAAGGAGGCGCTATGAAGAGTTCTGTTGACGTGCCATGTCTACTGAACACGGGTTGAGGACATCCAGACGGCCCCCTTGAGGTTGGTAATGGTATCTTGGTTCAGTTTAACGTCCCCTAAGCTTCCAAAAGATGCTTATACAGAGACAGCCCTTGAGGTTGGTGAAGGCTGAGGCTGATTTATACAGTAACAGTATCCTCCCCTTTCAATCTCTGCCTCATCGTCTGCATCGTTCTCTCTCTCTCTCTCTCTCTCTCTCTCTCTCTCTCTCTGTCTCTGTCTCTGTCTCTGTCTCTCTCTCTCTATTTCTCTCTCTCTATCTCTATCTCACTCTATTATATAATTGTCTCTTTACCTATCTATCTATCTATCTCTCAGTCCATTATCTATCTATCTATTATCTATCTATTCATCTATTTACCTACCTTCCCACGTAAAGGTGTTCACTCTCTAAAATAATGCTTTATGTATCTATATATTTATCTCTCTATCTATCTACCTATCCATAGACGCTGACAAATTGCCTACATATCCTCTAAAACACTACACGGAGGTAAAGATTCCACGCTTAATTGTTGCAGAATGCAACCGTACATGTACATGTAATAATTAATAATTAATCGTGATAAAGAACGCATGTTAGATAAAGCGTAAGAGGTTTCTTTTCTACTTCAATTCACTTACACGAATCACGATGAATGCTGTGAAAAATATAATTTCTAAGAATTCAAAGAAAAAATAACTTACAAATACATCCTGTAAGAATTTAACGTCAGCAATGTTTTTGGCAAACTCTAAGGTTGGATGTTTGTTGTTGTAATTAATATGGTCTAACTTTAGGTTCTTTGCCCTGGCAACTAAAAATCTCTGTAGGCGGTCTTCCTGTTATGATGTTGCATCACAGCATGCCAAGAAACCAGGCCTGTTATGTGCAACGTCATTAAAGTGTAACGGATCTAGCAACTAACGGACATGAGAAACAGCTGGCTTTGAAAGTTGGCTCCATCATTGCCAATGCACCTACTGTAACAGAACTCGTAGTAGAAAATGCGTGCTTGAAGATCATAGACAATAAATACACTAGTAGGCGTCAACATACGTTACTGTTATTCTTTTTTTCTTATCTTGCTCACATATTTGAGCAACCTGGATCCGCATTTCTTAATGAAATGTCTGAGGTTAGAGTCAGTAAATCTAGGTGAGAAGCTTTTATTGCCAAACAGGAACTACCTCGAGATGGCGAATACCGAGAACTAACAGGAAGCAGTTGAGTTACTTAAGGTCCTGGTTTGTTATAGAAAGGAAAAGTTTCTGTGTTTATATTAACTTTATCCAAACCAATTTTTATTCGTCTTAAAAGATGCTTGAGCTGTTCCTGTCTTTACACGTTACTTTTTTTTATTCCAAATTCCCTTCTGTTTTCTCAGACTGTCTCTGACTGACCTGTGTCCAGCTGTCCGAGCTCGCCAACTGGGTGAGTACACGACTGCCTGGGCTGCTCTACGTTTACGACCTCACAGCAGGGACTCACAGATTAGAGAACACGGAGCTCTTCTCAATCAGGTTTTATTATTGGGCCACCCTTGTGGTCCACTCCCAAACCTTCTGGGAATACATGTATGTTCCTGTACTGGAGGGTGGGGCTGCAAAGAAAGAAAATGTATTTAATTTTCTTTCTTTTGAAACCATTTTGTTGCAACTGAAAAAAAATATCCGTTTTTTTTTCGTGGAAAAGAAATAAAAAAGGCTTTGAAAGAAGAAATTTTAAAATTTACAAATATGGTTGATAGTCTTTCACTGCCTAAGTCAGTCTCCAGACTTTAAACCATTCCCCCACTGCATACGATAACAGATTCAACTCATTTCAAAGCGTTACAATACGGCTGCCTGTTAGGCGCTTAAGTACCAGATGACAAATTCAAGCACTGCCTTTAGTCAGATACCCATTTTGCAGGTGGGTGAGCTGATGAAAGTTTGGAACATGATGCTTTCCCAAGGCAGTTACATCATGAGTCGTAATAGAGAATCGAACCCGCAACCGCCAGATCACGAATCCGACATGCAAGCCCCTGGCCACGAATCGACCTAATAACAGTCATGCTTTTTTCAAATAATAATTTGATTTCAATTCTCAGACAATTGAAAAAGTCTCTGGTTCCTGCTTCTTAACTAGAAATCTGTGAATATTCATAGTATTTTAAACACCAGTCTGTCAAATATCACTAAATGGTTACATTTTTCAAGAGCCTTTGAGGTTTACAGATGAATCTTAAACCTCATGGTTTTTGGCTTGCTCTGAAAAGTAAAGTTGGTGCATGTATTTTTTATGCAGGGAACCTTTTTCCCTCTTAAGTGAAGGATCTTAAGGCCTCAAAGGAGTTTTGTTTTTCAGTCACATTTCATTTCTTTTCATAAACTAGCTTTCTCTAAATATTTTTGTCTTCCTCTATAATAAGAACCATTTTAGCTTGTAGTTTTTAAAAGTACCCTATTAGTCGCCATGCTAGATTATACATGTACTTCTTTTTTCCTGCTACAAGCCAGGAATAAAAGAAAAACAGTTTTCATACCTAAATGGCATTTTCAGTCTGGACTGCGACGAACTGCCAGGTTTGGACGGACATCAATGATGAATGTGCCTCTCTGTGTGTCCGAGATGATGAAAGTGGCTCCTCCATGGATGCTGGGGAGAGATAATGATGGTCAGCAAGGAGCTGGCGGAGCAGGTGAGGGGTAACAGGTACA
>BMAT01013219.1:117225-129934 GCA_019649035.1 Elysia marginata | reverse complement strand
GTACAAAGCTCTCGGGTTTTTTCCCCTATACCAGTCCTTATTAGCATTTCAACAGCGTTACGGTATATAAAGCATTGATTCGGTACAGCGCCGACCACCCCATCAGTTCTAAAGCGTAGATCTCACTTTCATTCTTATCTTTCAGCACTTCAGAATTTTTTTAGATGGTTTCTTTTATTTGGGCTTTTTTGACAATTTGTTTAAAATTTTGGATGAATTTTTGTTTCAGAAGTTTCCAGCCCACCGAAAAATCAAATATAGCAACGCCTTTCTTTAATTGCAGATTCTTCAACCCAGTTACTTCCCCGCGCATAGATCTAATTATTTGTTTTAAGATTAAAATTATATGCATGGTACAGTTACCTGAATGAAGGCAATGGATTACATGAGTGTTGAAAAATTTTGGATAACTTGGAAAGTTTTTTTGTTTTTTTCTGGAATGTGTATCATAAATTTTATGATACGCAGGGCATTAAGTCTACTGCGCTAAGTGTAACATATAAAACTATTGTACGCTGGGGGCTGTACAGGGCTAATTAAGTCGAAAAAAAAAGAGCTTGGATCTGATTTGATTAGGAATTTTCAAAGCAAAAGATGTAATTTAAGATGTTGATGAAAAAAGGGAAAATTAAAGAGAAGGATGACGAAGTTCCTCATAATGTCAGCACTCGCGATCTAGTCTTTATGTTACCGTACTTTGAATCAACACGACTTGATAACATTTTAATTTAAAAAGCTACGTACATCTATAATAACTAGTATCATAGTTTATCATCAATGAGACAAGCGAAAAAAAATGCAGCCACTTCTAATACTGTCTATTTTGTCGCTTTTTACTATTCAAGTATTGTGTATACAAATGAAAATAGCTGGGGGGGGGGAGGGGGAGGTTCTACCTGTGAGGTACAACCATTTGTTTTAATATGTGAGAAAAATTGTTGCTCTTTTTTCCTGTAGAAGTTTTCAAGTAAGCGCAATATTTGGATCGTTTTCTAGAGTGATGTAAACATAAAGGTTATTTGCAATGAATGTTGGAGACTTTTTTTTCCTAGACCAACTAAAAAAATAGACCTCTGCTTATAAATGGCCAATAAGTAGGTAGATGTTTGTGACTAAAAACAATGCTAGGTTCTAAAACTTTATGAAAACCAGTAGGGTCAAGATTCTTTCACTCTTTCTCCTTATTTTTGAAGAAGGGGTGGGTGGACAGTGCTAGATATGTAAAAAGAGAGAGAGAGAGCGAGAGAGAGAGAGAGATAGAGAGAGAGAGAAAGTATGAGAGAGGGGAAATGGGAAGCATAAATCAGATGGCTGTTAGAAAAAAAAAGTTTTAAACCGCGGCATAAACGAATATGTTTGGCATGCGTTGATTTCTTACAAATTGCAGTCATTCTTTATTTGCTTTATCGCTTTTTACATTGCAAAAATTTCTTTCAATAATTTGCCATTTCAGTTTTCTTTAAAATTACTGCTCTGTCAGAAAGCAGCATTTGAACAGGGAATGTGTACTCAGTCTTTGCACATATATACAAAAGTGCATTACTCTCAGACTACTGCGAACATTGCTCCAGTTAACAACCCAGTAAAAGGTGTACTTTTGCTGTAGTGAGAAAACATTCATCAGACCACATTAAGTTTTCAGTAGGATTCAATGCTTAACCAATCTTTAAAAAAAAGTTAAATACCATTGTGGTGCTATTGACTATTGACCAAGGACCACAAAGCTCCAGTGTGGTAGGTGTCAATAAACTCCATTCCCCTTTCATAATTTGGAATGGGTTTTTTTTATTCTGTGATTGAGTATACACTTAAGAACACAAAATATGTTTGAGATTTTTTTATATGTTTGTGTTGGAAATAACTGAGCTGTTTTACACCAAACAGTAACTTCACTTTATCATAGAGTGTGTTGATCAAACTCAGAGGAATTTTTGTCTTTTTTTTTTTTTTGGTTGTATTTTTTTTTATTTATCTTGCATTTCCAATTGAGATTAATCAAATATAAGAAGTAAAAAGAAGGTGGTTGGCATTATTTTTCATCATTTTAAGTTCATAATTCCAAACAGTCGGAGAGAATCAGAGCCTCCAAAGCAACTTCGGCTGGTCTTGGTACATGTGATGAGTTGACAAAAAACAAAGCCTCGCTTTCATTACATACCGATACTTTTAGCCAAAAGTAAGATTAACTAAATGTAAATACTTATATCTGCACCACAGCAAAGATTTTTTCACCACGACGCAGTTACCCCTGTTGCTTATGTTGAGTAAAGGTACATCCGCATAGTTTTAAAAAAAAAACCCAGATATTTTGTACACGCCGCAAAACTACCTTAACCTCACGTTATTGGGCGGAAATCATTGACATGCTAGTTGAAAAAATAACCCCTTTTAAAAGAGTATTTCAGATCCTAATTTAAATATAGATAAGAGTTTACTTGTTATTTATCTAATCCTTGCTCAACTAACAAGTATTAAGTCCAGAGCTACATGAATCTAAACTTTGAAAAACGTTCGCTATACCGGTAAAAGCTAATCAGGCTAATTTTCGACGGCATAGAACATGTCATGTTCTATAAAAATTATTAGAAAATTACAGTCTAGAATTGGACGTTATGGATTATAGTCTTCCATCGCCGAAGGCAGTCTCAAGACTCTACGTATTTCCTGCCCGGCCAATACACACCAAATCAAATTCAACCCACATTAAATTTTCAGAGCATTACAGCACGACTGTCTATTAGGCGCTCAGATTCTAACATTCTACAAATTTCAAGCACTGCCTATAACCAGTACCCATTTTACAGATGGTTGGACTGAGAAAAGTGTGGAAGCAAACATGCGTCGTGGTTGGGAATCGAACCCGCGACCGCCGGATCACAAGTCCGACGCGCTAACCACTGAGGCACGCTGCTGCACAATTGTACAGCAAAAGCATCAATGTTCTTGTGTAACTTAAATTGCGTTTTTACCTATCAAAACCAATTAATGTCTTTTCCAGTGCTATATTGCTTTTGCACTTTAGTTGCCCTTCCACAAGAAGTTACACATTCAGGAACTTCTTCTTATTCTTCTTCTTCTTCGTTCTTGCAATGTTGGCACGTCACATTTGCATTGCGGTTGTCTTTACAAATTCGGCTGCCAGGGTCTCGGTTTCTCATTGTTCCGTATAGCTTTTCTCTAGTTGGATCAGGCCAGAAAGATTGTCTGAGGGTGGTAAGATTTTGACAGAAGTAATGAAAAATCAAATTTAAAAACAATACCCGCCGTGAGAGTAAAGTTGAGAAGTAGTGTTATTTTAACAGAACGTAGGTTCTATCTAAAAAAGAAAGAGAGTCTGAATAAAGTCATTGGCAAAACATGTTCTCAGATGACCTTCAATCAATGTTCAAGAACAGTGAAAGTACATGAAGAAGCCTTTCCACCTTTTTGTACCAATAAGCTGAATCCTTTACAGGTATAAGTATGTCTATGATACATTACATCAGCCAAATTCTTCAGGCAGGTTATATCTACACCAACTTTCTCTTATCGAGTCGATATCATAAGGCTCTCAAACTTCATATTGTGAACTTCAGAGGCGCAAGAATGTCTTTAAAGTCACCCATCAACGAGCTCGTGAACTGATTTTGAACGTGAAGTAGGGGCTTCTTATTAACTCCTGTGCATATTTATCATTGAAATCTATGATCGATCGATTTCGATAGGAATCGTCTTTTCAGAGTACAATCTAATTGGTAACTGGATCCTTCTTTAACTGGTCTCTAACTGAAAGTAGATGTATAAAGACGCAAGTAAAGATAGCTACACAGTCGGTAAAGATAGACAGAGCTCGATAGAGGGAGGAAAAGAGAGAGAGAGAAGGGGAGAAATAGGGATAAAAATAGAAAGCCCTCAATGTCTGGCTGCTTCAACAACGAGGAGGTCAACGCGATCATTGTAGATCAGCAAACGGTGTTGAAACAGAAGTGACTTACAGGGCGTACCACCTATACCTATACCTTAGTTGGCTCGACTCTTGCGATGTATAAACATTTTTCCGGTGGGTGTTTGTGCAATAATATCAGGAACTGTTCGATAAGCCGAAGCCAGACGGTCTGTTTACCAAGGGTTCTATATTGAGTGGCAAGCCTAAGTAGGCTAAGTGAAAAGCAAACAGTAGGAGCGAAAGGGCAGTGAATTGCCCGTTTTTGACTTTGGGTATATACCTTATTGGAGAGGTTACGTCATAATTTTGTTGGACGTACAAAAGTTTGTTAAGAAGACGTTGAAGTTAAAGGCACCCAATTGTTTTAACACCATAATTATAAGCCTACACGCTTAGAAACGTACACGATTTGAAAAGTACAGGTACCTTTAATGTAAAGTTATGCATTATTGCAGCTTAGTGTCTGTAAAATAATGATACGTATTAAATGCTTTTTTTTTATTTCATCATTTATGATTTTGAGATTTGGGATGTTATTTCTTATGATCTGGGTTTGTACGTCTCAAGTACCAATACTTCTTTTTATATCACTGCAGCAAATTCTTGAACGTCGCAAAGAACAATACTTCATTTTACGTCATTGCCCCCGTATCAATGATTATTTAATATCTCTAGGGTGCAGAGACCAAAGGTAACAACTCTTACTAATGATGAAAATCAATCATTTTAAAAGTGAAACACGCTTAGTCAGAGGCGATAGTTGGACAAAAAAAGAGAAAATATTCATTGGCTCATATTTTCGCTCTCTTTTTCCTCTCGCCTTCCCCTATGCTGTTAGTTAATCGCTGCACTGAGCGAGTGTTTGTACAATGTTTATCCAGTTTCCTTGAAATCAAATGCTTGTTAACTTTTTAAAGAATCGGCGCTTATGACTTGTTCCAATGCATTTTATAAACCGTTTAGGTAAAGGTGAGGGGTGAGGGTTAAGACAGACCGAACGTTCGGGTAAGGAAAACTTGGAGGTATTGGGAATGAGGAATGAGATTAGAGCGCAAATAATCGTTTCTGTTTGCAAACCCCCTCTTTCCACCCATTTGCTTGTGAGCGAGAACTTTAACTTTCTGCTCTTTTCTCATTCCCAATTGAATATATGGGTTAGCATTCTCTAACACTACATATTTTTACACATTTGCGCACAGCTCCTTTTGTAGTTCCAGTTTCTAAACTAATGTCAAAGGCCGACATGTGTATACTAATACAGCATAAATTATTATTTCATATTGGCTTATCAATGACTAGCAAAGTAATGCTATAGATCTGGGAAAAGTATTGTTTGCAAGTACTTTAGACATTAACTGCATAACTGCTCAATGCGTGATACTCATACGGAAACATACGCGGAAAAGGACCTACCATAAATGTTAAACCAGTAATGGAATTTCAGGCGAGGGTGGGAACGGGTTAACAGTTTCACCTCTATTAATTTGCATTCAGTCTGGATCGACAGAAAGAAATAATACGTGTACATTGCTGATGGTTGATTCCGCGTATTTCCACGCCATACTTTTAAGCTGTTCTAGGTTGCAATAGTTAATTATGTTACGTTTAATCTTCCAAGGAACAGTTGCAGTTAAGTTGTTGCTGCATACCTCTATGGTAGCGATAACTAGGAGAACAATTTGTTGTAATTTCCAATCCCACTAGAGTCTTCACCACAATAGAGTGGTATTTTTTTTTTAATTTAATCGTAGCTCCACCCACCTTGTTAAGCATGCTAAAATTCCCCTTTAAAAACGTGTTGTGAATCAGCGTTGTCAACCAATCAAATAATCAAACAAAAATCAAAGAATCCCGTGGAGGTTACTCCGACCTACCGTAATCGATATTTCTAATCTACATGTATATTTCAAATGAAAATTTTAAAAACTAAAGTAATTAAAATAGTTATATAAAATAATTTCTCCCAGCTTTCTCTTCAGCATAATAGTATTACTTTTGCGCTTGTCGAACCCAAAAGTCCCTTCAATTAAAATTTCTTTCTATATACCAAACCAAACAAATACAAATGAACAATACAAAAGAAGAAAGAATTAACCATGACCACAAAAACACCATCCACAAACTTGTTCTTCATTCTTTTCGGTTTTATCTTTTCAATATTATTGAAGCAAAGCCAGGCGTACACCATACTATTTCAAGTTCAAACACTTGGAACGCATTGTTTCTATCCACTTCAGCATGCAATGGCGATTCATAATGTATGCGAATGTACAGGTAATAAAAGTGATCGGTAGTCTTTGTTTAGTCTTAAAGCTCATTCGATTTGAAACTTTTCAGGGTAGTACAACATAATTGGGCTCTTACTATTATGTATTGCCGGTTTCGCTCCCTGTTATTGAAAGCCTCGATTTGAGAAAAAATAAAAAAACGAATCAGACAATAGGCATGGCCAGGAATTATGCTTGGAGTATTGAATTGCAGAGTGCTTGCTATAAGCGCGTTCTTGAGAACAATGTTGCAGGAATTCTTCAACCATTGCAGAGGGGAAAGTGCAACAAGCATACCTGCACGTTTACCATAATAACGACAGCTAAGAGACCCTGGCATTCCGCGCCCGCGTTGATTGTGCAGCCAAAATTATAATAGGGTAGGCTGCCAAGGTTTAGAACATTGAACTGCGATCACCTAATCCTATCTTTGATAAGGTTAGGTAAAAAGTATTCGCGTCTCCTCTATCTTGAACTAACAAGGTGATTGGAGAAAACAATAGATCTTTGGCACCTGTGGCTCAGATGGAAACTTTCGAATTTTGATATAGGCTATGTTATTTTTTTCTTTCCTGAAATTTTCCGTGGCGACTCCTAGGTCACATAGCTTTTCACAACCATCACTAGCTCACTGATAATAGATTTCAGTATGAAATAATAGAGACAATGAGCTTTTCCGGTTGCTCGTATGCCTTTCCATCTGTCTGTCTACCTGTCTGTCTGTCTGTCTTTGACTGTCTCTGTCTCTGTCTGTCTCTCTATCTCTCTCTATCTATCTATCTCTTAGCTTTTTACAACCGATCTTCCTTTCTCTCATTCTTTCTGCTATTCTCAGTCTCTAAACGTATATTTTCCACGAAGCTGTTTGAGCTAGAGTAGTAGGCCACCGTTGTATAAATGTGTTTTATAATTCTGCGATACTTATTCGGCAACGGGACATGATCAATCTTATTTACATGATACAAAATCTCATATGAAAAAAAGAACTCCAACGATGTGTTATTTCAATACCTTAATGAACAGTACTGCTCTCTGTTACTACTTGGAATCTATAAATATTAAAAATTACATAACAGTTATAATAAATGTGATACTTAAGTACGTGAAGTATAGTTGTTGGTTGTTTCGCTTGCGTGTCTCTTTTACGTGTCTAGACCACCTTGAGTGGCAATGGTTTTCAAAAAGAAAACGCATCGATATGGAGGGTCGTATCATGAAACTTCTCATGTTCGTGAAATAGCGACAACACATTTGAATTCGCGGCGTAATGTACATTCCATGACCATACTCTGTTGCGAGGGTCACGATTGTTCAAGGAAGAAAAGGAAGTTACAGATCATAGCAAAGAGGTATATCAAGTTTCATCGCACACGCCTTATCTTGTCGACACTGAAACAAGTTAGCAGACCCTCTATCTCAGATCATTTCTGTGAAGAATAGAAGCCTATTTGGTTAGTCAGCATTAGTCTTTGAAGACTTAGTTTAATTTGAATTCACGTTCCTTAAGTTTCCTTAGATGCTTATATGGAGATTAATACTATGCATTTATATTTTCAAATGTCCTTTTGTACTTTCAATCTCCCAGCATCTGCGCCACTGAAACGCATTACACCCACACCCAAAAATGCTTGTCACAGAGGCACACTAATGCTCCCCAGGGATGCTTAGGTTCTTCTAAATTTTCCATCTCCCCTTTGGTATTAAAACGCGCCCCGATAAGTGGAGACAGATACAGTACAATGCATTTTTATATTTACGTGATCTTGTACTCAACTCTCCACCTCCAAGCATCTTTGCTATTGAAAAGCGCCCCGCCAGGCATTATGGAGACAGATACAGTACTAAGCATTTTGATATTTACGTGATCTTTAAACTCTCCATCTCTCAGCATCTTCTTTATTGAAACGTGTTCTGCCCAGATCCAAATCCAACAGTCTAATCAGTGTCAAGAGCCCTGCAGAGACTGATGGGCAGGACACCCGTGGGCAACAAGTTGACCAACAACATTGGACGCCAGCTGGACATTAACAGGTCCAAGTCTCACGCAAGGGACAAACACCCTGGACGTGATTGTGATGGCATGACACGAAAACTCGTATAGGAAGAATCAATATTTTGATCTAATGTCATGGTTATCTCTGCTTCTTAGCATTTTATTTTGCTTTGTTAGAAAATAAAGTGAGAAGATACTGTATGGGTTGTTCGTCAGCGAATATAACGTGGACGCCATCACTGTATACAACGTGGACACCAATCAAATGCTGTTAACCAGAAATTTGAGAATTGAACCCATGTTACTTTAAGATTACATGAAAAACACTGTTAGCTTACAAACACACCGACATCATTATATTGTGTGATTTGAGAAACATGTGCAGGAAAAAAATTATTTATACACTATTACTTTTAATCAAACAAAAGCATCTTGCTCTTTATTTCCTTGCCGGACAGGCTACTGTATTTCTTCAAATACAGCAGCACTTTTACGATATTGTATCTTTTAACACATTGTTGCTTTCCAAAAATAACGCATTTCGGCTTTAACTGTATGCTTTTGTGTTGATCATAAGAGGATTCTGTATTTTATAGTGACATATATATTTTCGTTAGAGGAATCACTTTAATTTAGGTAAGCCACGCTGTGTCAAGGGGTAGCAAATCTCCCAATTTCCTACTGCCAATGGTTACACAACAACTAATACCGTGACCAGAACGGACAATTGCCACCAGTGTTTCCTGATGGTGTGACCTCGCCCCATGAGGTCCAGAGACCTGGGGCGAGCTGCAGCCTGGCATTGGCACTGCAGGGGGTAGCATCCCACTAGAATCTGGGAGTATCAAACTGGGACTACAGACCACCTTGTGTCGACAATTAACGAGGCCTAGTGTGAGGAGACGCTTCCTTGGACGTGCCAATCATCAAGGCGCGCCCACACAAGATGGAAGGATGTTATGTTTAGTTGAAAAAAAAAGGATTTTTGTTAAGGAAATTTTCAATGCAGTTTTCAATCAAAACTTAAAGTTAAAGGTGTTTAACCTTAAATGAGATTTTTTTCAAACCAGAGAAATTGGAATATAACTGCCGATAACTGTTTGGAGTACTGCTTACTGTGTGTTTTAATTGCAAAAAAGGAAACGCTTCTATTATGAACGGTGCGCTTTATAGCTTTGAAGATTAAGGATTTATGACATTATCATAACAGTGTGACGATTTTTCATACTAACAAAATGTTGATGAGTACGAGAGTATATTGAGGACGGAAAGTGGGATTTTGGTACCAGCACACAAACCTTTTAGTTTTGACTAATCGATATCAAAGATAACCATTGAAAAACAAAACAAAAAATCTAACGGGTCAGTGATTAGATGCCTCCCTAACAAATGTTAACAGTAGTGCGGACAAGAAGTAGCTGAAAAAAGTAGAGAATATATCACTATTCATACAAGACATATTAAGCTAGGTGAAAATTAAGACGCAAAGTCACGGTCTGGAACCCGCAATTCATAGCATAAAAATGTATTTGTTTCATCTCAAGTCATTACTTGTCAACAACAAAGGAGGTGGTAGCACTATTCCACCTCGGTCTCAATTCCCTACAGAGTCGGAGAAGCGTCCGAGCATGCTGCAGCCAAGCCTGGGGTCTGTTCCAGGCAGAGTGAAGCTTCCAGCAGCGACCGCAAGGCTCATTACCGGAAGACGCCAATTATTGGATGACAGAAGCTGGGTTAGGGGGTAGCCTTGTGGCTCTGCTGGGGCGATAACAGCCACGCATCGCCGCATCCCAGGGAGACATGGCACAACTTTAGCATCACGGGCATCAAGACAGGCTACAGTCTCTAACACACAGCGTTTGATGTTGGTGGCGATGTTTCGATTTGGCTTTTGAAATTATCTTAGTTCTCACCCTTCATAAGATAAATGTGATGAGTCGAGAAGATTATCATTTGAAGTCACAGTATCTAAAGCTATTAGTTGTTTGTTTATTCCATTTTGTGAGTGTCGTCAAGCAAAAGGCACGTTTACGAGATCCTTTTTCTTAAGGATTTCGTTTGGGATAATCTTGTTTATATATTGTAAAAGTTTGCAAATGCACTGATTCTATTTTAATCTATATGGATAGCTACAAAAGACAACTTATTTGAAACTTAATTCTGAACATATGAAGTTCAAAGTTTTTGGGCTCCTCCTTATGCAGCTGTAGCAAGCGGTAAAGGAGATAATACTGAGAGAAACTTATTCCTGTCTTCCGCTAGGGAACTTTTTTATATATTTCAAACAGATTTTGATAGCCGTGCCTGGGCTACTTTAGTTCCTGTTTAAATTCAACCACTGTCAGGGCTGTGGGGTATTTTTCTGTAGTGGTAGATCCCCTAAATTTGCATACATGGACCTCCTGAGCCATTATTTATATACAGTGGAATCCTGATCAAGTCAACACCCCAGGACCGAAAAAATGTGTTGACTTTAAGCAAGGGTTGACTTTAACCGTAACAAAGGTATAAAGAAATACAGAACAGGACTGCCAAAAAGGGTTGACTTTATGCAAGAGTTTCCCCTAAAGGTGTTGACTTTAAGTGAATTCCACTGTAATCAACCATTGCAAGCCATTCAGGATCTGCATCTTTCCTGGTTTGCCTACATATAACTTCGTCATACTGTCTTCGTTGACTAGGTTGAAGGCCTCCTTAGTTTCTGCAGGATGCTTATACTATAGACAAATCTACTGCCTTGTGCTAAACCAAGTGCTGTATAATGTATGTATGTATGTATGTCTCTCTCTCTCATTTTCTCTCTCTCTCTCTATCTCTCTCTCTCTCTCTCTCTCTCTCTCTCTCTATCTCTCTCTCTATCTATCTATCTCTAATTCTCTGTCTTTCCCTCTTTCTCATTCTCTATCTCCTATACATGCAAAATTCTGCACTTAATTTCAGCATGACACTTTGATCCTGCAATCCTTCAAATGCCGTGATTATCGCCCTCTTTGGGGACTTTGGCGTCCCTTCATGCTTCCCCAGGCAGTTCATTCAAAATTAATTCCCACTCTGTTTCTAGTTTTGTCTCGTTCTCTTTGTATGAGAGACATTCAGATACATGTGATTTCTTTCTATTCAATTACATTGTATGTCTTTTTCTGGGCCCTATGATGACTATAACATCACAGAAAGACCTGGGTTTAATTTTGGACATTGCAGAGAACCGAGATGAATGGAGGACCTTCATCGCAGAGATAAGAGGAAGAGCAGCCGAAGCTGTGCGGTCAGACGACCCTACAAGCGAGCGGCTATAAGTCATACGTCATTTTTGGGCCCTAAAAGGGCAGTTCATTCAAATATGTTGCGAATTTAGATATTGTGGAACACCCAGAAAACTGAACCATTTAGCAAGAATAATTCTGATATAAGAAGTGTTGTATTTCTAGGACTTGAAATTATTACACCCACAAAAGCAGATGTCCTTAAATTTAAAATCACATTGGAGAGGGGCGGGGTGTCTTATTTGAGGCGTATCATAGTGCAATAATTTCAAGATACGCTCATAAAATTACAGTTGATCGAAAGTAACAGCAAACCTGGCGCTGAGGTTCATGGCCCCGGGGTGCGCCGTACATGGATAGTGTGGCACCACAGTAGAGCATCACGCGAAAGTTTTCACACCAGATGGTGTCAGAGAACCCCAGAAAGTCTCTTCCTGTTTCCCGTGTCATCGCTCTGTAGTTAGAAATTTCTCACCTGTTGTCAGTAAACATCTTCCTCCCTCTATAATTAGCGATCTGGTGGTCATCTGCTGCTTCCAGAGCCGCGTAATTTTTTGGACCCCAGCTGCCTGACAGAAGTGACCTTTCGGGGGGTTAAGTTGCCTTAACTGCCACGCCCAATTCGATGGTGAACTTTGTTACGATCTTACTACCTAATTTTCCTTTTGTATTTCTTCTCTTCTCCCCCACTCACACCCCTTATCTCTTTCTATCTCTACAAGTATTTTTTCTCTTTTTTTATTTTTCCTCCCCATCTCAACTTCTTTTTTTTTGTTCCTTTCCACTTCTTCTTTTGTGCACTGTATTTTATATCTCTCCTTTTCTCTTTCACTGCGTCCTTAGACATCTCTTTTTCTCTCTTTCTCTGCCCCTTTGTCTCCATAATACTCTGACGTGGAAATATATCTAATCTTATGAATTTTAATTTTTTTTTAATTCCTTAGTTCACACACGTCACTTAACCTTTCTCGGACCTAAAGCATAATGTATACATGTATTAGTGAAATGAATTATGTACATGTATAATGATCCACCCACCCCCTATAAATTGAAATGTAGTTACGCGATCTGGGCTATCTGTCTCTGTATAAGCATCCCGAGGCTTAGAAACACGCGATCTGGGCTAAAGTAATATGGAACTTTGGAAGACCAGACAGTGTAATGGCCAGGCCTAGTGTCATCAGGTTTCTGGTGCCAGATTTACCACTTTCTGCCTCCTGGGTACTGACCATGTCAGCAAACACTTTCACCCCCCCCCCCC
>BMAT01013219.1:65125-81123 GCA_019649035.1 Elysia marginata | reverse complement strand
TCTCTCTCTCTCTCTCTTTTCTCACTTCCTAGTTCCCTTTGCTGCCAGCTGGTCGTATCTCCTTGCATCTCTTTTTTTGTTATAATATTATAATACAATATCCATTTTCCCTTTTCATTCTTCAGCAGATTTCTTTGTATTATTCTCTCTTTCTCTCTCTTCTTTTTGTCTTTTAAATCCTCCTGGTTCTCTTTCTTTAACTATCACTCATTCTTTGTTACTCAACCTTTCTTTTTTCCTGTTCGCATATTTGTTGCCATTTATTTCTCTTTTGTTTGAACTGCATGCTACCTTCTCACCCAAGTAAGGTGGTCTGTCTAGGTTTCATGTTTTTCTCTCGCGCCGCAGGACCACTATTTTAGCCCTCATCAAAGATGGACCACACTAGCTCGCTATCTGGCTTTGTCCGACAATCAGAATCACACGGTGGTGACAACGGTGTTTCCTTTTTAACCAAAGTGTCTGTTATGTGAGTGCGAATTTCGTTTGAGAACGTAATATCTACCCTTTGAAAAGCTTTCAGATCTAGATGTTTGTAAGTAATAAGGACGTCCCTTTTCAGTGGTATTCATGTAATAATACACAAATCGATGTAATCGCATCTCTGTATTTAGCATCTTCGGAAAGTTTAGGGGGCGTGTGAACCAAGATAATAACAATCATCTTCACCATTATTTTGTACAAAGTTTCTTGTAAGCAATATAATGGATATAAAAAATTCTAATTCATCAGCTCATTCCTTTTCAATGCATTGTATTTAATACACCAAATATTATAACAAAAAGATTACTAACTGTCAAACATTTTTAATTTTGTTAGTTGCTTTTATGTGTGTGTGCGTTGTTTTTGATTAGGTTTTTTTTCGTTTCTTTGAAGTTTTTCCCTACATTTTCCCTACAATTTGGGGCTTTCTTTAAAGCGTCAGAATATGCGGCTAAATTTCGAAATCGATTTTAATGAGTAAGAGAGTTCCTAAACGTCCCAATGGTAAAGGTGTTAAATATTTCACTATAATATTGTTGGAATCAATGTCAGATACCAAATATAAATTTCTTAGAGAGAAAATTACTCTAATTTAAGGATGATCTCCTTCGACTTTTACAGACTTTGGACAGAATTAGAGAATTGTTTTTTGTTTCACCTCAACGCTACGCTGAAGAAAACGATTCTGTAGCTAAGTTTTCTCTTAGATGTATGTTCTCAGGTAGTGGTAATTAAACCATTTTATTCTTTTCTTTTTTTTTCAAAAATTTTAACGTTTCTACCCTAGAAGAAGAAATTATTAACAGCTTCTAACAATGCTTAAGTTTAATAAACACATTTTAGACACATCGTCGTCATCTGCTGTATTATTTTATCCAAAAATTCAAGTCTATGGCCAATAATAATCAATATTTTCTTTTCTCTTTCTTTTTATTTCTGATTTATTTCATATTTTTGCACAACACAAACAAAAGACGTAGGCAATCACTTCAATTCAGTTTTCTCCATTTAACCAACACTGAGTTACGCAATACTGGTAGCCCCAACCATGGCGGTTAGGGGGAACCAGTTGATTAAAAGATTTTAAAGGCATGAAATTAGCAGTGGTGAGATTGAAGTAGGCTTTTTAAGTGGAAATGCCCGAAATGTCTGCCTTTAGTATGATTCGAACCTCCGACTTATAGATGCTTCGGCACCCACCGCCTTGCCACATAGAGAAACACAGTTTATACCATGTCGACACTACGCTCTCTTCTTAAAGAGAACCAGTGCAACATGCAAGATTAGTCTGTTGAGCCCATGATTCCTGGAGGGTGTTAAAAACCAGACATAAGTAGCATTATAAAGCCTGTATTATTTTGTCTTGTTTAAGACCCGCAGATTCCTCTCTCTCCAGCAGACTGAAAGGTTTGCCAACAGGGCACGACGCTGTGCAGTAGTAGATCTAGTATTATCATAAACCAATTGTCGGGTTCAATAAGCAGCGCTTCAAAGACGACGCCGGGCTAAAAGTACAGAGTACTGATTGAAGAGCAGTCTTGACCTACCTTGGCAATGTTCTTTGAGGTTTTAAGAAATCTATGTGCCAACTACTCAAATGGAAATAACAAGAAAGAGAGAAAAATTCCAGTGCAGTTGAAGACATTTTTTTTGTGGTAAAAATACGATCAACAAAAAGGCGGAAAGTTCTAGAAATCTATTTTGCTTTCTGAAAAGATGTTGTCAATGTCTCTTTGCGGTAGCTTGTAACGAGAAAAGAGATTTTTTGCCAATGTATATGGGACACTTATATCACACAGAATTATTTGTTTCCTTCATACGTCTTGAAATAGGTGTCAATCAAAGCCAAAGAGAATTTAAGGTTTATCAAAAGAAGATGCTTACACACAAAAAAAGGGGACTATGTTAAAGATGTTCTTTCTAAAAATAAAAAAAAAAATAAGAAGAAGAAGAACAGAGGTGGCATCTATTTTATATACTCTGAACTTATGATATTTACACATAGCTCATTGTGCTGAACAGGTAAGTTCTTTAATGTGCATGTCGTGTTGGTGAAATGCGATTATAATGGTTTGTGTGTGTTTTTGTTGGTTTTCTTTGTGTGTGTGTGTGTGTGTGAGCTTTCCTTCATTATTTTAGCGAGAATGAAATAAAATGGACCGTATAATGATTACAAAAGCTTCAGAGGGATAAACGTACAACTTGTTTCCTCTAAGTCTAATTCATATACTTCTATCTGGCTCCACCTTTGAGTGAAAAATAATGTTTAAACAGAGGGACTTTTTTCTTAAGTTTTTTTTTAACGAGAAATGTATGCAGAGCAATATTTGGTAAAACCTATGAATTACCTGTTAAAAAGATTTTTTTTTCAGTAGAATAGACAAAGAAGAATCTCTTTTTTTAAAGTACATTGAACACCACGATAGGCAGTTTCAGACAATGAAAACTATTGTTTCTACGTTATCTGCGTTAGTTTAGCCCTGGCACCGGGTATCCCCGTAAATGTTTCATCATTCTAGTCTAGAGATTACAAAAATGAGTGTCATCGAACAGTTAAGGCTCCATAATAAGTCGCATTACAGGACAGGCCCAGACACTGTTACGCTTGAATAAGTTCTCAGCCTTGATGTCAGGGCCTAAGTTGCGCTTATTGATTGCATGGGCGCTAGTACTGGAGGCTTTGACTATGGAATTAGGTCACAGATCGATAACCAGCCTTGTCAAAAGACGCTCTGTTTTTTTTTTTAACTCTTTTACTTATTCTTTTTGTTGTATTAGTTAGGTTTTTTTTTCTTTGATAATATAATGTTTTATAGTGTTAACAGTGGACTACAAACGGGGCAAAAAAGATAGAGGATCTTGCTCAGAAAGAAGAAAAAAAAGACAAAGTTAAAGAAACAACACAGAGAGAAAGAAAGAAAACATTCGATAGAGAAGAGAATATAGTTAATGAGGTTACAGTGTTCTTGTAATAATTACTTCAAAACGATGTTTTTTTCTTCTTATTTTTTCAAAAACAAAATACCTGTATAAGCTTCTCCAAGGAGCTGAGGCCAAGGGAATCTTAAAACTACCCAAACAAAAAGGTAACTACTATATTAGAGCCTAAGCGTTTTCAAGATGAACGCAATGTATTTGCAATAATCTAAATTAAAAAAACATATTTCCATAGTAGTCTCAAAATTGTATCAATTTTTTAAAAATAGTATAATAATACAGGCTAGAGTATTCTAATGCTGTTCTGTGTGAAAAGTGACTCACAAAAAAAGAAGTCTCCATACTCTCTCTCTCTCTCTCTCTCTCTCTCTCTCTCTCTCTCTCTCTCTCTTTCCCATCTTTCAATCTCTCTTTATATCAATCTATCTATCTATATCTATCTATCTATATATCTACCTTTCTCTCTCTTTCTCTCTCTCTTTCTCTCTCTATCTATCTATTTATCTATCTATCTATCTATATATCTACCCCTCTCTCTCTATCTATCTATCTATCTTTTATCTATCTATCTATATATATATATATATATCTACCCCTCTCTCTCTCTCTATCTATCTATCTATCTATCTATCCATCTATATAATATAATACATGCCAGATGCTAATGTAACGGGCGAGGGGACATGTGACTGAATACCTCAAATTCAAAGTACAGCACAATGTCTCATTAGTCAAATATTGATTGAAGATACTGCCTTTTTGATTGCCCCCACGGCGAATCTGTTGAAATGAACAATAACAATTCACGTCTCAGTGGAGAAGAAAACACCAATTCTAATTGACTTTTAAGAACATTTTAATTGTAATAAACTCAGAGCAATGACTACAAGTACAAATCTTTGACCCGCGTATAGAGCGGCACGAAGTCACGTTTGTAGGATTAATACAAAAAAAGTTGCACAAAACATGCGGTTGTAGGATTAATACAAAAGGGTTGCGCTATACATGAAGTTTTGTAACCTTGTTAAGCCCACAGAAGTGTTCAGTTAGTTCGTTTTACAAAGTACGATGATCCTTTCGTCTAGTTACTCCTAGATCTTTGACCTCAAGATCGGTGGCAGTGACTGAATTATTGTCTATGACTCCATAAAAGATATAATTATATCGTTGTCATGTTGAATATTATGTGAATTTTTTATTACATTTTTTTCATTATCAACACAATTCTCAAAAATGATATCTTCATGCCTGGTTTTTGTTTTGTTTTTTTTTTTTATTTGTTTTTGGTGATTTTGTTTTTCTTGTTGTTGTTGCTGTTGTTATTTTAGTTTCCTATTTCTTATGGGGTTTCTTACAGTTTCCTTTTCAAAATGTATCATCGCGTTTTATTTCTTTTATTTCTTTACCTACTAAGTTTCATAGATATGATATATATCCACTCTTAACTGCATCATATATTGTGGCTACAAATTCGAACTTTCTGCGAAAAGTTCAGTGTGAATCGCGTCGGAGATGTACAATTGAGGCCTGAATCACTTTCCCCATCCCTGTAAGATCTAGTATATATGTAGGTCTATAACAGAATGATCTCAGCCGTGTTGTGCGTAATTTCTGAAACAGCCCCAGGAAATGTAGACCAGTTGACAACAAGCAATGTAACTACGACTGATCTGGCTCCAGGCTATTTAGAGACGCCAGGGCAGTCCATATAACATCATTTTGTAACAGTATACAGTGGCAAAGCCCAGGCTGTCGTTGGTCGACGCTCTAATTGTTTTGTCACTCTCTGTCTTTGTCGGAGTCTGCTGATCTAAAAGTAGGCCCACTGTTAGGTCCAACCTCTTCTCGGTTCAAAAGATCTGAGAAGAAGAGTGTAAATTTAATTGTCTCTAATTATCTTTGAGAAGTCTCAAACAGTTATCTAGGTCGACTTTCAGGTTTCAAACTTTGACATGGCCTTTCGTGATAATGAAGTGGTACATCAATTTTTGAAAAGGCTATCTATACACGTCATGTTACAGGACGTTTTTAAGCTATTCGGCAAAACTTGTGAACCATTGTAATCCGCCCAAAGGCAAATTTTATCAAAGATCCCACTTTTTTTATAAGTTTTTCGCCTTCAAAATGTGTATTTTCATTACCCTCGATCCACCGTCTGAATAACAGAATGATACACGATGTGAACAATTATGATCTGCCCAAAGGCAAACTTTACAGATCTATGATCCCTATCCTTACAAGTTTCCCGCACTTTATCTGATTGGTCCAGTTCCAAGAAACTCAGAGTTTTTTTGATCTTCTTCAATCCAATTTCTTCGTTAAAACGAATAGCCAAAGCTGTGATTTAAAAAAAGATCCAGGGAAAAAATGATAGATGACAATTTATTGTGTTTATGCAACTTCCATTACGGTGGTTCAAAAGATGCTAGTAATATCTAGACCCAACATTTGCTCTAAGAAATAGACATATTGAAGCACATTTTTTCACCCTTATCCCGACATTTTATTATTAAAGCTTCGGCTATTTACGACTAAATACCTTTTGTTTACACCAGTCATAAGGAAGTAACAAATCGACGTGACCTGCGGAACCAGAGGATGCGAAGATTACTCACTCTTAACCCTATCAATTATACATAAAACTTCCCTGCAGTACTCACGCGACCTTAGCAGGCCTAAAACCATATCTCCGGCATTATTTTATGCCCGTTGAGCAACTTACGCCATGGAACGGTGGATTTTCCAGAAATGCGTCGATCTGGAACTGTGAACTGTCGCTAAGGTCTATAATGATTGTACTGAAAAAGTGCAAGAATAGGTGTTTTCAGTTAAAGTACTAATGTTTCTGTCATTCGTCATGGGCACTGAGCAACTTTGATACTCTATGGTATTTTCCAAAATGCGTTTTGCTTGAACAGTGAATAACAGTGTTCATTGTATATAGGATCTATACCCGCATGGAATTGAAGAGTACAAGGCACGGTGTGTACCATTGCTAGGGCTCTTAATAATATTGTAGTAACGAAATTTGATTTTGTCTATTTGGTTTATTTTTCAGCCCTATATATCAATGCAATCTCTCTCTGTCTCTGTCTGTGTATGTCTGACTGTCGCTCTGTCTCTCTGTCTGTCTCCCCTCTCTCTCTCTCTCTCTCTCTCTCTCTCTCTCTCTCTCTCTTTCTCTCTCTCTCTGAAACTTCCATTTTTGTGGAAGTGGTTGGCTTTGTCTGGTCTCTCGTCTGACAAGGTAATGGGTGCCGGCGAGTGGTGAGGGTTCGAATCCTTCTATGTTCATGTTCTGTCTAGTACTGTCTTGTTCTATCTTTCGTCTCGTCTATTGCTAGATCTAAGTTTATGATCGTCAATCTTCACTAATAAACACATATTCTCTCTCTGTCTCCTTCTCTCTCCCCCTCCCTCTCTGTCTCTCTCTCTCTCTCTTTTTGTCTCTTTATTTTTTTTCCTTTCCATCTAACTCTTCCTCTCTCTCTCTCTTGATCCATCTCTCTCCTCGCCTCCCTTTCCCTCGTCTCTCCTCTTCTACCAAAATCAATCTGCTATTCTCTTAAGCTAAGATATTTCCCCCACTATATTGTTCCCCCCGTCTTCTCGAGTTATTTGAGTCAACACCAATTTACACACAACCTAAAACTTTGTCTATCTCCACCCTCGCCTAATAAGCCTACTTACCATTCTCAGGACTGTAGGCCCTGATCAAACATTAAACATTGTCTGTTTTCCTTCGATCCATAATTCCTTTCATTCCACCCGGCTCGCTAACAGTAAGACAGGGCGGGGTGACTTTTTAGGGTGCATTAAGGTCATTGTCATAAGAACTGTGACGTCGTCCGTCTGTTGTTAGTGATACGAAATTAAGGGTGAGAGGAATTGGGAAGGGGAAGATGTAGGAAAGAGAGAAAGCTGAAATACTTGGAACTAATGTGTTTACGCATATAGAGACTTATTTCAAGTGCTGTTCAACACACACTAAAGAGCCTGTTATGGAGAGCGGAAGAGAGAGAGAGAGAGAGAGAGAGAGAGAGGGAGAGAGAGAGACAGACAGACAGACAGACAGACAACAGACAGACAGAAAGACAGATACATTGGGAACGAATTTAAAGAGAGAGAGAGATATTGAACTGATTTTGGTTTTACATCGATGACAAATTCGAACAGTGCCCTTGTTTCACTTGGTTGTCCAATTTGAGCGGATGTCCCAAAGCAAATAATCAATTTTATTCTTTTAATGAAAATTATAATGCATTTCAATGCTAATCACAGCACACATAATCATATATATTGATAACTTTACAATATTTTAGAGAGAAAGAGTGAGAGCGAAAGGGGAAAATAAAGGAGAGTGAGAGTCTACAGAGAGAGAGAGAGAGAGAGAGAGAGAGAGAGAGAGAGAGAGAAGAGGGGTTGTGTTGCTGACAAACATATAAGAGGTAATGACAGATGCAGAAAAAGAAAACAATAACTGTTACTGGAAGTAAACAAAGATTTTTGTTTTGGAGACTGCCTTTCACGAAACCTTGTGACAGTGAATTTCATTCCCGGTGGCCTTAAAAAGAAGAGGAACAAAAGATTATAATAATACACGCAGGCCTACCTCTGAAAATAAAAAAAAGACTAGTGACGATAGAAAAAAATAGGCGGTCAGAAAATAAAGAAGATGTCCTAAAGAAGCATAATGCTTTTCTGCGACATTCTTTGCAACGATTTATTTTCAAGTTCAAAGTGACATTTTCTCTTTACAGTGACGACCAAGGTCGATATCATTCAAAACAGAGCCTTAAATTTGAATATATATATATTGAAACGGTCGTTAGATACAGGTAGGTATCAATTATGTTGTTGTATGGCATTTTATGTGGAAAAAAAAAAACAAAACCTTTGCCCAATCCCAATCTATAACACTCAACTCTTTTTCCTGTTTATTTAAGTTCTTTATTCGTTCCCGTTTGCGGTCGTAAAAAAAAGCATAACCTTGAACTAAATTAACATGCATACTTCAACCACTCTATGCAGCAATGTGTTTTAACCTGGGTTATCGATCTACCATTTGATTGGACAATCAAATCTTTACGTGTCCAATGAATAACATGCAGCCAAATGCGAACGTAAGCTTCACACATGTAACCCTGTGGGAGCACCGGGTACAGTGTTAAAAAGAGGCCATGTGGAAGGTATAGAAAAAAAAAACAGTTTTAAATCTAAATCACTTCTTTGCATAGAACTATATTGTGTGGTAAGAAAGATACACCGGTGGTCAGCATACATTATTAAATGTAAAAAAAAAGCTTTTAGACAGGTAGGTGGCCAGGGATTAAAGAGAGGAGAAAAGATAGATAGATGAATATATAGATAGACAGATAGATAGATAGATAGCTAGATAGATAGATAGATAGATAGATAGATAGATAGATAGATAGATAGATAGATAGATAGACAGACAGGGTGAAAGAAAACAAGTCGAAATATGGAGGAAGGCAGTGTTACACTAATACACGTGAGTGAATAATTTCACTACGATTAATTAAGTTAATCGCTCTACTATTACCCATGGAGTACAACCATACATTGTTTTCATAATAACTTAAAGCCTACACCTTCCACATTCCCTGCACTTTCCAGAAAAGCGTCAGGACTTCTACTGAGCAAGTAATGCTAAATTGATAAGGAAACGTAAGGAAATAAAGGGAGGTGTTACATTTCTTTATAATTAGAGGCGGTTTCAAGATCTCTTAGTACCTAAAAATACTTTTACCAAGAAGAAATCTACTGTTATGTTTTTGTTTGAATAATTGTGAATCTTGGTTCCCTAAGCATAACGGTGCTGCATACGAACAGTATTCGATCTCATAGTACGTTTTAAGTTAGAGCTGAGATCTATGTACTCAGCGAACCAACCAATGAGAACTGACGAACGCCGGGGAAATTTGCATGCGGGCTGAGCGAGCCTGGGCCTGTCTGTGGTTGAGACGAGCGTAGCGTTCCTGATCTTTTGTTGGGCTTGACCGCCGATCGGGCCTTTCGTAGTGTTCAATGCACGCACAAGTGATTGATGATTCTCGTGGATTTAACGTCTCTTAAGTTAGATTTATTATTGATCTCCCCCCCCGCCCCCTCTTTTTCTCTCTCTATCTTCCTATCACGCACTCTCTCTTTTACTTTCTGTTTGTTTCCCCTTTTTCTTTCTCTTGACCTCTTTCCTTACGCCCTGCCTTCTTCTACCATATCGTCAATAACCTATAAATTCTTGAGTTGGGCGGGTCGGTGATCTAAGTTGTGTGTTTATGTAGGCTATGGGTCCGTGGTTTTATCTTAGGTGTAAGGTTGGAGTGATTTTTAAGTGCCCAAGAATTCTTAGTAACTTGATAGTGGAGAGTAAGGGAGAAATAATTAGAGGGCTAATGCGATGAAAAGGAGCGATATGTCTGAAAAGGAATAAAACACTAAACACCTATATGATGGTGTTTGAAAAATGAATTAAATGAGTTGTTGATACTAAGTAAATTATCTAGTAAAGATATGGAGGGAAGGAGAGAACCAAAGAATATAAGATGGAGAAATCGTGATGAAACGAAAAAAAGATCGAGGGAGATAGAGGTAGATGGATCAGCATCAATAGAAGGGCAAGTGAAGGAAATGAGTGGGGGAGCGGTTCGGAAGAAAAAAAAAAGATCAATATCTATGTATTTTTTTAGCAAACAGCCCTACTGATATAATTAAAAAGGTGAGAGAGAGTGAGAAAGAAAGAAAGAAAGAGAGAGAGAGTGAGAAAGAGGGAGAGAGAAAGAAAGATTGAGAGAGTGAGAAAGACCAAAATAGGCAGAGAAATGAGATAGACGGAGATAGAAAGAAAGAGAGGGGGAGAGAGAGACAGAGTGAGAGAGACCAAATGAGGCAGAGAAATGCCATTGAGAAAGGAAAAGAACAAAAGCGGCAGAGAGATGAGATGGAGAAAGAAAGGGGGCAAAAGAGGAAGAAAAATGAGACAGAACAAAAGAAAGGTGACAAAAGAGGAAGAGAAATGAGACGAAAAAAAAGAAAGGGAACAAAAGAGGAAGAGAAATGAGACAGAAAAAAAGGAAGGGGAAAAAAGAGGAAGAGAAATGAGACAGAAAAAAAAGAAAGGGAACAAAAGAGTAAATGGATAAATTATGAACTTGAAGAACCGAACCTATAAGCGTTTTGCGAGCAAACAGCAACAATAACACTATTTGAAAGTGTCAGTCCAGCAAGGTCAAGGTGCCGTAGTGAGTTTTGGTTTGTCTTCTTTTTTGCGGGACATTACTTCTATTATTCAATTGATGTCTGTCTAATGGACCGAAAGGATAGGCCCTTCATATTACTTTGCTAAAGAATTAGAAAGAGATTGGTCGATATTATAGATCCAACTCAGTTTGCGGATATTATTATTGTTATGGTCATAAATTATTCATGAAGTAAACAAACCAAGAATATAAGGTTGGCAGATCGGTAAAAAGGGAAGATAGGCGCATATTCAATTTGTGATGGGATGAAAGACAGAAAAGAAAAAAAAAGGGGGGGGGAGGTATAGAGAGACAGAGAAACAGCCACCAAGAGAAACAGAAAGAGAAGAGTGGGCGTAAGAAAATGAAAGTAGTTTCTCAGTTTCCTTTTGTAGTCGCATTAGTACTTTTTACGCATGACAAAGTAACTAATTCAAGTGGTTTCCATTGACTTTCCCTCCCCCCCCCCGCCCCCATTATCCTATCCTAACCTTCCCCCAGGCCCGATCACATTGCTGACCCGTAGTTTATATCGATCGATTTTCGATCACGCAACTCCAGGAGGAATTCAGGTCAGGCCTAAATGTCAACAGCGCTTTATGTGTTTACACAGACCTTAAGGGTCTTACAAAGTCAGGCTGAACCTGAGAAAAGTTCCTTAATTTCTTTCTCTCTGTCTGTCTGTCTCTTTCTCTCTGTCTCTCTCTCTGTCTCTCTCTCCCTCTCTCTCTGTCTCTCTCTCCCTCTCTCTATCCCCCTTCCTCTTGCTTTCGTTCTCTCCATCGCTCACCCAAACACACAAGCGGCAGTTCTCTCCTTGTTTTTTCCCCTTCTACCGGCATGGTTAATGGTGACGATTCTATGACTTTACTTTTTGACCCAAGTACTATGTGCGTATGTGTGTGTGGTTGTTTTCGCTTGTGTCAACCTTGACAATAACCTTTTTTCTGAACAAAATGATAATATACATATACACATATATATTGCAGCTCCTGTAAACATTAGTATTATGAGAGGACCAGTGAGGGATAAGGGGGCAAATAACTAGGGAAAGGGGAGAAGCTTAGTTTGTACATGTAGTGCGTAAGGGAAAAAAATGCAGTTTACAAAAGGCTGTAAAACCGGTATGTATCCCTGTGTTCTACTATTATTGTATTTCTTATACTATGATACCACCACCGCTATAACACAAGAGCTACCACCACCGCTATAACACAAGAGCTACCACCACCGCTATAACGCAAGAGCTACCACCACCGCTATAACACAAGAGCTACCACAACCGCTGTAACACAAGAGCTACCACCAACAACAACACCAACAACAATGACATGGCTGACAACAACTGTTACAGTGACCGTAACAAGATAACAGCATCGTTTCACTTTACAAAAAGAAACGTTAAAACGAAAACGTCATAATCATAATTATGATCACGTCATTAAAGCCCCTTTCACATTGCTCTTGACAATGACAGACATTAATGAGGACCTTTTTTCAACAGCAACGGCATAAAAAGAAAAAAAGCATACACCGTATTTTGTAACTATCCTTATTCAAATTATTCAAGCCTCTATTAAATTTTGATTCCATTGATTGATAAGTTTAGTGCGTTTGTTTTGCGGATATTGATAATTTATAACCCTTGGGCTTTGCAAGGGATTTGCAATGAATTTACGATAAACTATGAGTGACACTGGAATAGCGGTTTTTTTTATTTTGTGTTGTTGTTTGTTTCCCTTCTGCTTCTTTCCCTTCTCTTCTTTTCAAGATATCTAATAAAAAATATGCGAAACAAACGAAAGAACAAAATGAAAGCGAATCCATGTTTTTAACCAACCTAAATCCAGTTTCTTTAAGGGCGCAAAGAGACGTGGGTGAAAAGAAAAGTGTGTTTTGACTGTCGCTCCTCCATGCGTTTACAAAAACAAAAATTGACGAATTCGTAATTCCTGATACAGAACAAAAAACTTGAGCAGTGGCTTGAACACTTGAAAAGGTTACTCTAAAACTGTGATAAAAAACGCATATTTTTATCGTCTTCATTTGGGATCCCACTCAAATTCTCTTAAAACAGGTGAAAACCCTTGCGCTACGTACTTACGTAAATAAGAATAGATAAAAAATACACACTTTGGGGGCATTGAATTCTCATTTTTTAATACACCAATCATGTTCAAGTCTGTGTGTTCATTTGCTTTCATGGTCCTAAAGAAAGCGGAAAGTAACTGGAAAATTGCTATCCCTTGACTTCCACATTGATTTTCTCTCTCAGTTAGCTTAAGATTTTGCTTTTTTTTAGAAATTCTCACATCTTGTCGCATTACCCCCTCCCCCCCAACACACATACGCCCCTTTCTCTCCCAGTCTCTCTCTCTCTCTCTCTCTCTCTCTCTCTCTCTCTCTCTCTTTCACAGACACAGACACACATAAAGAGCCGTTAAACGAAACAAAAAGAAACAACAACAACAGAACTTTGCCTTTTCCTTTCGTACGATGGTTTGCCTCTAAGTCGGAAATGAATGGTGCTTCACGGGTCGTTTAATTATGGAATTGTAACAAGTTAGCCGAGCATCAGAAGTAATGCTAAAGTGTTTCATAACCCTTTCGATTTTGAGGAAAACATAAAGCGTTTTGGGGCGAAAATATCACCAGAGAGTGACAGAAAGACAGACAGACAAACAGAGAGACAGAGAGACAGACAGGCAGACACAGACAGAGAATAAAAAAAAATATACCTGTCTTTTTGACGGAAAGAAGTTTTTTTCTCACCAGAGACCATAGCGTGGCAGCGAATCAGTTTCTTTTTAAGTAAAATAAACCTTTTTTTTTTAAACATCAGTTACAATTTATAGTTGCGGTCCATTTGTAAATGTCTGGAGTTTATTATTATCTAAAACATATATAAATTTTCCCGGAATGATAAAAGGTAAATTCAAGGTGTTATAGGCCGATATTTTTTTTTTTTGCTCTTGGTTTGGGAATACTAAATTGAAATGACGAGCTTTTTAAACACCCTATTTATGTAAATACTGGACTAGGAAAAGAAAAAGGATATTTGAACAAAAAAAGTATTTTTTTTTCTATCTGAAACACTTTCTTCGTGAAAAAAAAAAACCACGTTCGTACAAAAGCCGAGGACTTAGGAGGAATAGTTATGATTTTTACGGTAAATTATTTTGATCGACAAAATTAACATAATTATTTGGCAACCTTTGAATGCAAAAAAAGACAAACAAAAACAAAGGAAAATAAAACATCTTGTAACTACCGTCACCGCACCATAATAACAGTTTCAAAAATGCTGATCTTGGTTTTTAAAAATAAAAAAAAAAATAGTAAACGCAATGACGCCTATTCGGCATTTTAACAGCTTTTATTTTATTTCGTAATAGGAAAACGTATCGGTTCTGACTTGCTTTTTTATATATTTTTTTTCTTTTGGAAGGGAAAGATCATTGTTTACATTGGGTTTTTTCCTCTCTCTTCTTCATTTTTTTTTTTTTTTTGTAAAAAATTTGTCCGCGCATCAACCTTAATCTACAGTTAGAGTTTAAAATTATCTTTCTAGCGCACGCGATCTTACACGATGTAATATTAGATGTGAAGTTTTCGTGACGTAGCCCATGTCGCTTAGAACTAAGATCAAACTGATAGCCACTTTGCGAGCATCCCTGATGTCCTCTCTGACATAACGCTTCAGACCAAACCCCGCCCTCTTTTCCCCATCTTTGCTCTTATTGATCAACATCTTGCGGGGTGGGATCCTATAGTCCAATCCCAGCAGCTGGGGGGAAATCCCATTCATCTTTGCTTTTACGCACGCTCAGTTCATTCACACGAACCGGCAACTTGGCCTAGATCGGCCAGCTGACCCGATTCTCTCCTCACCTATTGGCTGACGGCGGCGAAAAGAGACGCAGGGAAGAGTAGGGGTGGTGGAACAGCTGCGCTCCCCCACCGCTCCCCTCTCCGAGGAATTGGAACCGAGCCTGTACGATAGGCAAGAGACAAGACTAAGCCGCTAGAATTTCGATTCCAGCTGGTTGCTAGAATAAATGTACATCTAGTAGGCCTAATGCCAGGCTACTCATGCTTCAGGCCCATGCGCAGAGTTTTGGTGCCTTTTTCTTTCAAATACGATTAGCCTAAATCTTATTCTAGACTTGACTTTTTTTTTTTACTCTCCGTTATAATTTTTTTCAACATAAGTCTAAACAATTAGATCCAAAGGAACACTGTTGGTTTCCTGTTTTCACGAAAAGACTTAATTGGTCGAAAGGTTTCTAAAAACAGCCAGTAGGAGTAATTTTTTTATTTTTACAAAAAATATTTAATCTTTTTTTTTTACTGAAACTGGAAAAATCTTTCCGGCGAATGATGCTACAGAAACGTAAAAAGCTAGAATAGTCGAGGCAGAGCAGCACCCCATCTTCCACTCACATTTTTCCACATCCCACTCCTTTTTTTACTCTTTAAATTTTGCAAATTGAATCCAAATAATTTATTGATTTTTAAAAAAAATATGTGTATATTTATGGAGAAATGGCAAAAGAGATCTCATCTAATAATTGAAAAATTCCAAATCTTGAGAAAAAAATGAATTAAAAATACTGCATGTATTTTGAGTGTTTCATAGTTACGTTGTTAGGCTAGATCAACTAAATGGGGTTATGACAGAAATGGTCACTTCTTGTAATTTTAATATAGTGTATTTATCTATGCCTCATATATTCGATTTTTTTTCCTTATGTTAGGCTGGAATTGTTTGGTTAATTTTTAAAAAATCTTAATTTTTAGTGAGTGCAAGAGGACATAGGAGGAATTATGTAGCGGTGTGTAATTGTAAGAGGCCTGACGTGATAGAAAATTGATGTCGTTGGGTCAAGAGGTAGCATTATAGATCTCGCCTAGAAATCAACAGACAAAGGAGTCAGGCTTGGGTGATTTTAAGTATTATAAATATACGTCTGCAGAAAGGGGAGCATAGCCTGAAAATGAATTATGGCATCCGATCTTAAATCAGAGCAATAATTATGGTTGTAGATGTAACTACCTAGACGGAGTAGAATAGAGAAGTAAGAGAACATAGAGACTTTTTGGCCCTAACAGTAACAGCTGATATTTCAAAATTCAACTCGTCGGCCTAATGAACACTCCATCTAGCCTACCCTGAAAAAAGCCCAGCTGATATTTTTTTTTACTAGGCCGTGGTTCTTGATGCCTTGAATTCAACGCTCTTGGTTCAATCCGGTGACGAACGAAGAAAACCTGCCGGCCGGTGAGCTTGTAGCAAGAGAGAGAGAGAGAGAGAGAGAG
>BMAT01013219.1:0-10921 GCA_019649035.1 Elysia marginata | reverse complement strand
GACAGACAGACAGACAGACAGACAGACAGAAAGACAGACAGACATACGGACAAAGAGAAAGAAAGAGAGAGAGAAAGACAGACAGACAGACAGACAAAGAGAAAGAAAGAGAGAGAGAGAGAGAGAGAGAGAGAGAGAGAGAGAGAGATAAAACAACCAATCATTAAGAACGAAGAAAAAGAGGTGGGTAAAGAGAGAAATATTTTTTTTTCCAAGTAATGCCGTTACTGTCCTCTTATTCGCTGGGCTGCACCAGAGTCAATCAACTTTTACTCAGCGCGGTGAGCACATGCAATAGATTGCACAGGACAGACAGGTGGAGGGAGATCAATAATCACATTTGGAATAAAAAAAAGTTTTTAAGCTGTTGGGCTTTATAAGCTCTTTTATATATATAAAAAAAAAGATTTTAATGCTCCATAATGCGCAGCCATCATGGTAACTTGCCCCTGACTTGCCTGCAATGCGAGTACACTTCTTTTTCTCAAAACAATGTCAATGCTCATGAAAGTTAGATTTGAACTTGATTTATCAATGGCTCTCACCTATATCTACCTGTAGGTGCGGAATTGTGCATTGCATGTCGTCAAAGAGCGTTTTATTCAAGCTGCGTAATATTGTTACCCTGTCTTGCCACTCAAAGAGATGTACATTCTGCAAAAAAAAAAAAAAAGAAAAAGAAGAAAAAAAAGACGTAAGAGATTGATCTTTACAAAACTGTGACGTAGATTTCTTAAGTTGTGACGTAAATATAGGTCAAACCATTACCGTCATCTATGTAAAATCCCCGTATTCTATTGCAGAACACGGATTGCAATTTCTGTTGCACATTAATTTTTCCGATTAAGGTTTTCAATCGTAGTAAGAAAGAAGCTTAATTTCAACCATCAATATAAACGAGCGTCTTCCCAACACGTAGACAATAGCCTGTATCCTTTATAATTTATGTATTTCCATGTATTCTAATTTAACTCTGACTTGGACTGCATCTTTTTTTCCTGCTCTCTGTAGCCTTCTTTGGTCTTGTCTTCACTAAGGCTCCCTCAGCTTCGAGTTTCATAGCATGTTCAACTAATTATTCAATGTTTAATTCACATCTTTTTATTCAAATACTCTCTCACATCGCGTGCTCTCCACAAAATAATGGTAATTATAAAATGCTTTAAATCTGGCAATACCTGTACAGTATTTTGTAAAACATGTACTATCTTCATAGCTTTTTGTATGTTTTCCGTTTTTATCAACAGTCCGCCCCCTCCCTTCCCCTAACACTGTAACTTTTGTTTTCTCATTCACCCAGGGCCTACTATAATATTACTAATTTCGCACCGATTTGTCTCAATTTTACCCTACAAACGAAATTCCCTTACACGACTTGCGGTCATACACCGGCCAGCCGTTTCACGTGACCATGCAGGAGCGTACAGGACCAGACCAGGAAAGGGAGGGGTCAATTAGTGGGCCCTGACCTTTCCAATTGTTCGGCAGTGACCCAAAAAGGCCGACTGTCCCGTTAGATTTGGGCATCTGGGCCAGAGAGACACCGAGACCGAGAAAGGTGTAGACACATACACACGCAGCGAGGTGTAGATAGATAGATAGCCTGATAGAAAGAGTGTGTGTGTGTGTGAGAGAGAGAGAGAGAGAGAGAGATAAAGACACTCACAGAGATACTCTCAGCGATAAAGACAGACAGAGATAGAGACAGATAGACA
Source organism: Elysia marginata (assembly GCA_019649035.1). Classification (NCBI taxonomy): domain Eukaryota; kingdom Metazoa; phylum Mollusca; class Gastropoda; family Plakobranchidae; genus Elysia; species Elysia marginata. Next base: position 9,206 of record BMAT01013219.1, on the reverse strand, counting down.
GAGAAAGGACATAATTATCGTTCTGAGGCAACTGTAACGGTCATAGAGAATTTAACCAAAGCATCTGCAGCAGCTTCTAGAAAACAAAGAGAGAATCCGGGACTGTGGACAGACAACAGCTGCAATAGGTGGGTTAGTTTATGGTGATGTTCATTCTTTCTTTCAGAGTCTCTCCCTCTCTGCCTCATAGTCTCTCCCTCTCTGCCTCAGAGTCTCTCTCTCTCTCTCTCTCTCTCTCTCTCTCTCTAGTCTTCGCTCTCCCTCTCTGCCTCAGAGTCTCTCTCTCTATCTCTCTCTTTAGTCTTCGCTCTTTCTCTCTGCCTCAGAGTCTCTCCCTCTCTCTCTCTCTAGTCTTCCCTCTCCCTCAGTCTCTCCTCTTCCGGTCAAGCCAGTCTTCCTTTTTTCTCCTAGTGACCGAATATTGCGCAGTATAATCTCAATACTTTCTCAAGCATACGGGCTCAGTGACCGTTCAATGGACTTCTTGAACGTTACAGGTACGATAGCAGAGTCAGTCACTGGTGTTTGCATGCTGTATCCTCGAAGTCACAAGTAGAGCTAGATCTAGATAAAGTCCCCAAAATTTCACCGGAAAATAGCAGGTTTTAATCGCTCCGTTAAGCTGAAGTCACTGATACCTACAATTACTGAACAGTGAACAACAGGCCAAATAACAACCATCTCAAATTCGCCCCCCATCCCCCTGTCTCAAAACTTACAAGTCAGTACCTTGAAGACTAAAAATAACTGTGAGGCAATTCCATTATTTTCAGCTATTGTTGTCGTTTCCCCAGCTATCTCGTTCAACAAGGCTGTAAGGAGATGCCGAAACTGTTTACTCTTTTTAGTCAAACCAGTAGCTTAACAATGCGCTGAAAATGACAAGAGAGGGCAAAATATGAAGTGGTCACCCTTACACCACTCCCCCTCACACACACACACACACACTTTTTCCCTTTAATCTCTTGTTCTCTTTAAGGAAATAATTTATGTTTATTACATTTACCTGCAACGCAGGATTATGGAATTTTACGATACTGAAATAACGGATATTACATTTCCTTCTGCCAATATTCTCATACTACCGATTTGATTTAATTCCTTCTTTCCTCTTCATTTTAAGAACACCCATATCTCCAGCTTCTCTGTTGATAAAACGGACCTCATTCAATATTCAAAAAGCATACGAATTTTTTTTTTGTAAAGAAAATGCCTATCTGTTTTTTAGTTAAAGTTTGAAAAAACAAACTTTCAGAATTTGATTTTTTTAAAAATGTGATACTGTCAAGACTACGCGCATGGTAGTTTTAAACATGACCATTTAAGCATATTATAACTCAACTGTAGTATGTGTCCTCCCCCGCACCTGGGGAAAAACAATTACGAATTATTTGGCTGCTCGTGTTAGTTAGTATTCAATGGACATAGACCACATCCAATTGATCATGACATGGGGCTTTTTGTAGTTTTTAAACTCTCTGTCTGTCTGTCTGTCTGTCTGTCTCTCTGTCTCTGTCTCTCTCTCTAATCCTCTGCCTATCTCTTTAGTTGTCTATCATTTTGTCTATCTAACTATATTATTAGTTGTTATGCTTTGGGCACAAAGGCAGAGTACTCAACGAGGTTGGAGCGTATTTATAAGTATCATATGAAACTTCATTGAGTCTTAGGTGAAGTGGACTTATGGATTAAGAAGCAAAGCAATCTTATATTACATGTATACATGTATCTATATAGCTATCTACGTGCATCTCTACAATGGATTTAGAACCAGTCCACTGAGGAGTGCAGCAGTACGAAACTGTCAGTGTGGACCAATTTTAAAAAAAAAGGTAAATTCATTCTATATGCATCTATCTACATGTTTATCGATATATCTATAAACTAATTATCTATGCATGTATCTACCTATATATCTTATAGACCTGTAACTATCTCTCGATACATATTTAAATATTTATAAATATGTCAATCTGCATGACTAAGTCTACATATCTCACTGCTTAATTTCCAACACACCTCTATAACTCCTTACAATACTTTAAAAACCTAAAAAAAATCTAAGCTGTTAAATTGAGTTTCTCATAATTCGAAATTTTCTTTTAAGTGTGAGGTTTTTTTCCTCTTTGGTTTTGTTAGATTGGAACTCATTATTGGAAATCGATGAAGTTTAAATACTCCCATATCGAAGTTTATAGTGAGACGTGCAGAACATTTACTTTTGTTCCTAACGAATGTCACACTTGTCCAAAACATTTAAGTTTTGTGATAAACAATCACTGAGCAAAGGTAGCATCCCAAAATCCACATAGAGATATCTCTCCATTCTATAACCACTGTGTTTTTCTTTGTATGGAAGTTTCAGGTGAAAATGAAAGGTGCCTATATTAATATTAGAGCTGGAAATAGCCCGAGTTAAATATACCTGATTCTTTGTTGATAATGAGACCGTGGAAGTTTTTGTCCATTCCAATAATATTCTTACTATAAGGTTTCCCCTCTGCATAATTCCTATCCCACGGCCTGGCCCATCATGTTCGCGATTTAAGCTTCATTACCCCAGTAACCGCAACCAATCCTCTCGGGGAGTACCCATGCCCTTATCGGCAACAACGGTTGAACTTCCCCTGTCATCTTTCAGACCAAATATAACGTTAACAAATAACCACCGTGGTTTACACTGAGTGTACACTCCCTTTATCAAAGGAGTTGGTAGCTTTTTACGAGAATACAGTAAAAATTACAACGCATGATTAAGCATTTTTCAATGTATCTGTTTGTCCACCTTGGTAGTTTTTGTGATTAATTGCTTGTTGTTGCACAAAAAAGGCTTCTCAGCGTGGTTCGGTTATTTAAATAAATACATATATTAGTTACTTTGCTTATTTTTAGTCCAATGATTGAAAGATTTTAAAGGTATAAAACTAGCAATGAAGAGAAGTAGGCTTTAAGTGGAACAGCTGAAAATGTCTGCCTTTAGTATGATTCGAACCATCGACTTATAACTTATAGTAGTTGCGGCAACTACTGCCTTGCCACTAAGAAAAACATAGCATATACCCATGTCGCTACAACGCTCCTTGGCGCCACTACGTTCTTTTACTACATACTAAGGAGTTTTTGTGCTTCTGCAGTCTCGTGACTCAGGTCCACTCATTTGCTTCTTTTGCGATGATTCTACAATTTTCTTTTCACTGATTGACAGTCTTTCCTGTGCATAGACTCTTTTCTATCTATCACAATGTTTGCCTAGTGTGTCTATTGCCTATTTTGACTTTCTTTTAGAATTATTCTATTGCTTTTATTACAAGTCCATCGTATGTTCTTTTCTTTCTGTCGGACACGTGTCCTGTTGTTTTCCAAATCTGCCTATTTTTTTTCTTCGTTTTATTGTTGATCATTTGCGCGTATAACATAAACCAATTTTTTCGGCGATCCTTTTCACGAGCTTCTTTCTAAATACCCAACCACCATCTTTCATCTCTCTCTCTGTGTCTCTCTCCCTCTCTCTCTCCTTTCATCCATATCCAGTGTCCTGTCGTAACCTATATTGAACTGGTCCCACAAAATGAGCACTGTTGCGTTGCTTTTTATTTAAAACTACACGGATCTTACCGTTGCATAAATTTGAAGTCTCTGCATATGGTTATGATTATCGTCATTGTCATTATGATTATTATTATAATCACAAAGCTTGAAATGAAAAAAAAGAGCAGACAGTTGGTTACGATGCATCATATTCCCCGTAATATGAAATTTGTAAAACTGTTTGTAATTCTATTTTCTGGAGACAAACGATTTCTTGGAACACCACCACGATTATCAAAACAAAACTGCACTTTCTTAAAGGACTTTTCGAGAACCCTCTATCAGTACTGTTTTAAATTCCATATCGCAAAATTGCGCAAAGACAAATTTTAGCTGTATGGGGTTGTTACACTTTGAGAACTTATCATTCCAAAGAATGTTTTGAGAGTTTATTTCGTTCATGTAAGAATGTTAAGTGAAAAATTGAGGTTGAATTGATAACATTTTAAACTAAAGAAAACATAATTAAATTATCAAAGGGGCAAATAGCTAACTTAAAGTTGAGAACTTGAATGTTGTCTTTTAAGTTGTTCTTCCTATCAATACCCACCTACCCCTCCACCCCCCTCTCTCACTCTCTCTTTCTGTTTCTCTCTCTTTTTCTGTGTCTGTCTGTCTCCCCCTTCTCCGCTCTCTCTTTTTCTTTCTTTCTGTCTCTGTCTTTTTTTTTGTCTGTTTGTCTGTCTCTGTATGGTTCCGTCTTTGTCAATCTGTCTGTCTGTCTCTCTTTCTTTCCCTCTTTCTTTATCTCTATGTCTCTGTTTGCCTGTCTGTATCTGTCTGCCTGTCTCTCCGTCTGCCTGTCTGTTTGTCTGTGTTTGTGTGTATGTGTGTGCGTCTCTCTCTCTCTCCAATAATTATGTGTCTGTACTTTTCACGGAGAAAAAGTGAGGACAATAATCGTGCTAAGAGTCATGGCTTTTCTTATTGGTAACACAGTGCAATTATGTTGGGTTTTTCAAAATTTTTGCAAAAAATCCACCTAGATAAAAAATTGCCCCAAAAGTGCTGCTAATGAGAGATATATAGCAATGCATTGTATGCAATCACTGTTGGAGAAGTAAATGAAACGGAGAGCGAGATGAAAACAAAAAAAATAATTTCTTGGAAGACTTCTGTAATCTTGAAATGACCGTGAACAAGAAAAGACTCAATGTGATTTCTAGATTCCTAGACCCTGAGAACAATTACTGTGGGACAAGGTCGTGTGTACTGAGCTACTTTTCTCTCCGTCTATAAATAACATATTTAGAGGCCTAGTCTTTGTCTATTCCGTCTCCATTAGTAAAAGCGAAAAGGCAGACAGTCGATCCAGATTATCACTCCCATCCCTGACTGCGGTATACACAATTCTTATCATGCCCTTCCCAGAGCGTTACTTGGGCTTCATAAACATCCGCAATCTTGTCAGTACTGACTAAAGAAATTTTGTTGTACATGTATACTTTTACACATGTATACAAATTTTTACTGGTCAAGTCAGAAAATATGACTAAAATCACCTGAATTTCAAGAACTTTGGTGCATTCATGGCATGCTTTCTTAATGTTTCTCTTATGAATACGAACAGAAATTTGACATGGAATTGTATCAGTATATTCAACTTTGATAAAACTGTTTTAGAATAAAAAATATTTCGTGGTTATATTGGCAATGTAAAACGTTTGATGTTGAGGTTGAGAAGAATATACTTTGGATCAGCGCGGATGCCAGCATAAGAAATTTTCATTTTTCAGCGTCATGCAATGCAAGATGCCCGTTATAATTTATATTCCTGCTTCACAGACTGTCTCTCGCTTAATTATACTATGCTCAGAACATGATTATGTTGGAGTTATTCTGCCTAATAAAGGGGAATCTTTTTCTCTTTTCTAACGAAGAGGGTTGCCTTTATTTTATAGTTTTTAAAAAGTTTACAAACCAACTTTTGTCTCTGATGGCAAATTAAGCTATTTTTGATGCTTGAAAGACATGTCATATTAGAGAAAAAAATCCGCAGCAATGTTACTGATTATAATATATACCTTTGCTTCTCGCAAGCACTCATGAAATTTGGTGAAGCTGACCAGGTCCCTGTAAAAAATCATCGTCAGAAGCATTTAAGAAAACAACTCAAGGCAGCGATACGTCATAGGTTGAACGTTATAAAGATTTGCAATGAAATGGAGTATGTGAACTTATCAATTGTAACCAGTCTAAGAATTGACACAAAAAGTCATCTTGTGTTTTGTCATTATTAGGTACTTGGTATACATTATAAATTTGGGTTTGTTAATTGACGATGATAATATTATTTATAGGTTTTACAAGAAAGGTCTTAGAAACTGATACCAACTGTTGCGTACAATAATTGACACAGATAGAGACCTTATTGGCCTAGTCGTCGGCACCTGCTCCCCTCCAAGACCTCAATATATCTATGAAAAGAAGAACTACCCTTGGGTCAGGGGCTCAAAACGCCCCGACCTGACCCGACCTCTCAACCCAATTAAATTTCAATGATTGTCAATGGAAACTAGGGTCCTCAGCCAGCGAGCCCACATGTTGCTGAAAAAGTTGTAATAATTGAAAGGACAGTCGTCGTAAAGTCGTAAACCTGATGCTACCGTAGTAAAAAGACAAATTGCTTCATGGTGTCATGGTGCTGCCTTTCAATAATTATAAATCGTTTTGTAATAGATGTTTAGAGTTGGGCTTAGTGTTGTGTTTGAACTCCCCAACCGGGTGCCCCTCTTCGCTCTCTGTATAATTATTTCTCCACCCCTCCTCCCCCGCGCCTCCTTCTTTCTCTTTGTCTCTTTTTCCCCTTCTCATGAAATGGTATTTATTCATTCATCATATATGATAATTATTGTAAGTATACAAATTTGTTCTATCTACTCACCTATCTATCTATCTATATATCTATCCATCTATTTATAGCCTAGCCCTACCTTTATATGTTGCGATACAGTGTTTCTCGCCATCCGTTAGGTAAGCTTTTGTCAGGCAACATTATTTTCGGTTCCTCCGCCAGGATCGTCTGGGCCGTCGTTGGGTTAGTTCGCTTCTTTGGCATTAGTGAGTAAATACTTTTTACCATGCATGCGAGTCGACAAGATTTTCTTTCTTTTTTTTTTGAAGTGGGGTTTTTGGCTAGTATCTATCTATCTATCTATCTATCTATCTATCTATATTACTAGAAAAATATTAATATACGTTACAAAAGATTTGTTTCCAGCTTGTCGCTGTCTTCATATGGACAATTACAGTAAAAAATATCAACCAAACTAAATGAGCATGTCTCGAAACTCAAGAACAGCAACAAGAACTATGAAATAATATTGGAAATAGTTAAAAAAACATGAAACATTTTACACCAGAAAAACATGTTGCACTATACGCCTCCAACAAAAATATGAAATTTTATTCAATCGACCCACGCTAAACCACAAGAAGGAAATATTTTCGTTCTGTATATATATAGGAGACGTCACCTCATGTACAGCTTCCCTAAGGCCCCAGATCCAATACCAGTCCCCTGAAGATGACAACTTTAAAAGATAATCTTTTTTAAGACTTTTATCTACCTGTCTGTCTATGCTATCTTGGTATATATGCTCCTGGCACAAGGGTAAAGAGCTCAACATGGTTGAAGTATACAATGTGAACTATTAACTTTCAAAATTTGTCCATACTGCCCAGTTTAATAGGGAAGTTGGATTCTATCTATCTATCTATCTATCTATCTATCTATCTATCTATCTATCTGTCCAGTCACTCTACCCATCTTTCTACCTGACTCTCTCCATCCTATCCACCTAATTGTCTATCTGTTCGTTTATCCACCTTTACGCCCACGCCCGTTTCTACTTTAACTCACTGACATGCACAAGACCTGAGGCACTAGTCACAGATTCAAGGCTTCATTCAGGCAGGCTAGTGCACGCATGCAGCACTCACGGACGGGCAGACTGGCCACAGGACATACCCACAGGGCTGAGTGAGTACACCGGAGCTATCTGGCCCGGCTTTCTGGCCACTCACCAGCAGAACTTTCAACGAAGCGCATCTCCCCCCTGTCACTAGCATAAATCCAGTGGTTGACCTTACAGCCAGGGGTCACTTTACGGTTCGTTCACCGATCGAGAGACTCTGGAGGATGAGTTGAGCTGAGGAAAGGCCAGCGCGTGCATTGGTCTACATAAAACACATCTGAGGAACGAGCAGGAGGGAGGAGTAGAAAAATTACAGACAGGTAATATGGGGATAAGGAAAAAGAGAAGGAGAGGAGAAGTTAGTCTGGAAGATGAAAGAGATTTGAAAAGGGTAAATGGGAGGATAAGTAGAAGACAAAAAAAATGTCGAACCGGATAGAAATAAAGTTGAGAGGAAGAGCAGCAGTCAGCAAGTTTGTCAAACATAAGACATTGACAATGCAACCAATATAAACGTCCACTGAAATTCAACATGGTGCATAGATTAGTAGGTAAATAGATGATATTGAAGGGAAAAACAATACACATTTAAATAGTTTGTTATAAAGATAGGTAGATATATAGAGAGAAAGATAGATGGATAGATAGATAAGTTGGTAGGTAGGAAGACAAAAAGATCGATAGATAGATAGAGAGATAGATAAATAGATAGACAGGCAGATAGATAGATACATGATTAAAAAGAAATTTATTGTTACTAAAGCCATGAACTAAAAATGGAGGCAGTGAGATTTGTGATAAATCTCGTAAAAATTGCAGACAAAGGTGAGATATAAAGAGAGATGTAGATACAGAGAGAGAGAGGGACCGATAGATTGATAAGAGAGAGAGAGAGAGAGAGAGAGAGAGAGAGAGAGAGAGAAAGAGCTTTATTATTAGCAGTAAAGCTTATTCTATACGACCTGTTTGTATCTCCGTAGAGATCCATAGGTCTAGTACTGTTGTTTCGGCCTCCGATGTTTCGATAGCTTTCTTTCTATCTCTATACTAGAGAGAGAGAGAGAGAGAGAGAGAGAGAGAGAGAGAGAGAGAGAGAGGCAGTGAATCTGTAACAATAAGAGAGAGAAGATAGGTCGGTATCACAAAGAAGCTCCCATAAATATTTTTTTTTAAAGTAACTGGACGAGAACGGTCGTTGGAGGAAGTTTACGAAAGTAAACTCATTTTTTTTGTAAACAGCTGAAAGTCCTGGTCTATGTTTGCATCACGTGGCCGGTTGTGGCTTATGCCTGGCCGGGGTCAAGTCTATAACTTAACAGCTGGTCCCCTACCAGGCTTCATACAGCTATTGATGAAAGGCACCGACAGAAAGCTCAGGAGAAAGAAGCTTTTTGTTTTGCTCTGGCACAGGAAAGGTTAGGGGGTGGGGTGGAGGTTATGTGACGATATTTTTAGTGCCAAAGCAGACCACACTGCACTGTAGCAGCGTGAGCATGAAAGTATTTGTCAGTTTGCGTGTGCGTGGTTGTATCTGTGATGAAAAGAGTAGGGAAAGGTGAAAGGGAGGACACCACAAGAAGAGCCAAAGTGGAAAGGGGAGGTAGGGAGAAACAGGCCGGAGACAATGAACTTATTTTATTCCAGGCTTCGCAGTGACCGACTTTGTTTCGTTGACATTCTGTAGTGGTAGTAGTAGTAGTA
>BMAT01013203.1:51339-65974 GCA_019649035.1 Elysia marginata | reverse complement strand
AAATGCAGAATACACAAGGTCCGTAAGGACCGGAAGGCTGCTCTCTAGACAGCCAGGACGGAAAGGTACAGGCGGTCATTTGTGCCTAGCAGTATCCGTCTTCTCCAGTAGGCTATGCGCTGGGACAAACTAAAAATTAAAAATCATCAACGACTATGAAAATAAACCTCAACCATTAAGTTCATTATTGTGACTATTTATAATGTATTTCATTAAGCAATAAGCGGAATGCATTATTTCGTGCTATAAAAATAAGATTATATACATAATTATATACGTCATATCGTGTTATGTATAAACCCAGTGTTGTCTGAGGTAATCAATGTATTATGTATTTAACAATATAATTTATGTAAAACTATGCTGATGCTGTCAAAACAAATTTCCTTGAAAATGGACAAACAAAATTATCTTATCTTATCTTACATTAGGTCTACTGTGCGGAAAACTAGTTAGGTCAGAGGCTAGAGGACAGAAGTAATCTATCAAGGAAAGCGATCAGCTAGAAAAAACATAGGGAAGTATAGCCTTGCTTGCCGCCAACAAGATCCGCGCGGGAACCGCTCGTTATATGGCCACAAGAATAGATATGTCATTGTTATTTCATCTTGTTCTCGCTCATTCTTGCTCTATCGTTTGTAGTGTTGCCGCACCCTGAAGAAAACTTTGAGTTTCCTCTTTTGTCCACATGAATATGTTGATGTTCCCTTAGAAATGTCTTTAAACTTAAAGTCATAATTTTTTTCTGGAGAGTGAGGGAGTTAAGTTTTCTTTCTTCTTCTTTTTTTTTCAGTACAGAGTCATAGTAAAGTCAATTTACTTGTGGGTTTTGCATGTTTATGTTTTTCTTACTGAATTTAGCAAATGTTCAAGTCAAGGGAAGCTCTGATGTCTCGGGCTAACAGTTTGAAGAAAGCAGTCAGGCAGATTATCGAGCACACAGAGAGAGGTACAGAAATACATATTTTACTTTGAAACAGAAGAGACAAAAGGTTGTTTTAAAAAAATAAACTTTTTCATCAGACTAAAACTCAATTTAAATTCAGAAAGAATGCTTCTTATTCTTTGCAACCAGTTCAATTGAGTTAGTTGTCGGAAACTTTAAAGGCCTGTTCAGTTTGGTTTATTATAATCGCTAGAAAAGGGATGCCATTTTTCTATTAATTTGGACTTGATGATAAATCTCTTTAATTGATGTGTTTCATGTTAAGCTCCTGATTTTTTATGTATGTGAGAATATAAAGCATGGATGTTCTGTTGTTTTTTTTTTAAAGTTGAGTGACAGCACTTTAGAAGTTCTGATGTTTCCTCCTAATGCAATTTTAACGCTTGGAAGCTCAGAAAAATGCATTGATTCTTAGTATCAACGCCTCCAAATGTGAAAATATCAACATCTAACTCATTCAAGTTGGTTGTAAGACATGTCTATTGAATATTCTAAGTGTGAGTGTCTCTGAAATGGAAAAGAAGACAAAAGAGAGAGTCATAAGAGAAAACAAAGAGGAAAAAATTGTCATAGCTCATCTAAAGTGCTTTTCAATTTCAAGATAATGAGGACTACTAAAAAACGCAAACTGGTTTTTTTTTTTTAAAAAAAGATGTGTATCTTAAGAAGTTCAGTAGAGTTTCAAGCTTTCTTTGTGCAAAGCTATGCTAAGCTTTAGTTTAGTATTATACTGTCAGCAGAATCAACGGCAAATTGTAAAGCTTGTTTATTCCACATGATTATCATTTTGCAGATTCATTGTTTTGACTTCTTTTAGTTTGCACAAAATGCGCTGACTAAGATATATTCTAATATTTTTCAATCTCAACATATCGTGCATTGCTCAGTTTGATATGAGTTTATTTATTTGGGAGTTTATACGTCTCCTCTTGTCTCACTTGTATTATATGAAAAGCCCAAAATTTAAATCTATCACCTATTTTTCACTACAACAACTCTCTCTCTCTCTCTCTCTCTCTCTCTCTCTCTTGCTCTCTCTCTCTTCTCCCTCTCTCTCTCTCAGCTGTGGACGAGCAAAATGCCCAGACATTAGAGCTGGAGGCTGTGAACCCACAGTTCCCGGGTTCAATGATTAAGGCAAGTGAAGCGTCCAGATCAGCACCAAGCTTCTCAGTTTTCTCAGATGATCAGAATATATCCAGCAACAAAACAGCGGACTCCTCGTCTCTCAAAGCACTGGGTGAGTACCTGAGTTCAGGCCCTACTTTTTCCTGCATGTGTGAGCAAGATTAAACACTCTTAACTGTGGAGTAAATTATCTTTTTTTTTAGCAGGCGGTTTTGAATTTACCATTTTCAAAATAAAAATATAATTTATTTAAGGACTGAAGTTACAAAGATTTAGATTGGCTTTAAATAACATTATAGAAAATGTATACAACACAGTGAACACAAAAGTTTTTACTCATTATTGACACAACTCTTCAAAATTTTGATAATATATTGCTTTACATAATGCGTGGAGGGCATTTGTTCCTGCAACTTCATTGAGTTAAAGAACAAAAATTTAATATATGAATTATGTAATATAACTTGGTATGGTCATGAACACCTTTAGACCCATTAGCAGTATAACCAATTTTCTTTCTTTTCGAATAGCCTTTCACATCTTAATTACGTCTGTATTGTCTACCTAAAGATTCATGTGAAAGAAAAGTTAGTACTATCTTTTAGTGCACAAACTATATAAAACCAAGCATTTTTTTTTTTGGGGGGGGAGAACTGCGTTACATCACTCTTGTGATAATAGTAATAAAAAAAACCCAGTAAAATCCTCTAATGAAGTATATCAAAATTATTCTTAGATGGAAAAACCAGTTTTGAAGAAGTCACTTTTGGTCTTTGTGGTAATATTCTTTCAAATGATTAATTTTTTTTTTTAGTGTTTAGTAATAGTCACAAAAATATAAAACTACTTGCAAAAAGCAATTACAGTGGAATCCTAATAAAGTCAACACCTAGGGCCTGAAAAATGTGTTGACTTAAACCATTGCAAAGATGTAAAGAAATACAGAATAGGACTGCAAAACAGAGTTGACTTTAAGCAAAAGTTACCCTTAAAGGTGTTGACTTTAAGTGGATTCCACTGTATTTTGTTACCAGTTCAAATGAATTTGTTGTTGGAAATTCTAAATTGAGGAAAAGCCCTTTAAAATTCTATTTTTTTCCCCTTCTTTTCCTTTTTTTTCTTTAAATAAAGAAAAATTTTCCACATCTTGATATTCCATGAAATTTGTAATGATTTCAAGCTGAATAGAAATTCATTTGATTCAAATAGTGATGCCTCCGAAAGTGAAACTTGCAATGCTTGACCTATTAGTATGAGATGCTAGGCAAGGATAGTGCTTTTTTTTTTCCCCTTGATCAGAGTCAAATGCTCAGAAAGCTTCAAACAGTGAGAAAAATCCAATTTTTTTGTATAGGCCATATTGCAAATTATTTTAATTTAATTTTTATCTTTTGCGTTCTAGCTGATCCATCAAGATCCCCACTGGGTCCGGCCTCACGCCGGATCAGCAGTATGAGCACGTTTAACCGCTCTGCCAGTGTGGACTCCAAGCTCAGTGTGTCTCCCACATCCAAGGGGAAGATAGAACTGCATGAGCCTGTAGCACAGAAACAACAGAGGCAGCTGCCTGCGATACGCTTGCCTTTTGTACAACCAGCCACTTTACCAGGTCAGTACCAGTTCTCATGTTTTGGTTCTGGAGGGCAGTAGGTCTTGAAGTGAAGCACCAACTTATTTGATGGCATTACTGTATTACAACAAGTAATGGAGGCTAGTGATTGAAATATTTGATTTATAGTGGCTGCCTTTTCTGCATATTTTTATTTCTAAAATCATGGTTTATGTGAGGCATACTAGTGCAGCAGTTATGTGACATAATTGTCGGTTTTGTGACAAAAGAACCCAAATCCACATAAATGAGGTTGAGGACATACAAGTAAAATTAGGTATTGTGCCAAGTCAAATTTTTTTCATGGAACTCCATCAATTTAAAACATCCAAAAAGCCGCAGTCCAAAAAAAAAACAAACAAATATGTAAATTGTCATATCTTCGTTAACCGTTTACACAAAAACATATATGAGATGTCTGTTAGTATGTTTTTAGACTTGAGGAATCTAATGGAGCCATTATTTAGTCTATTAATTGTATAAAAAAAAGGGAGACTGACTTTCAAATTTGTGATAAAATCTAAGGTGGCCGCAATCCTAATGCAAACTATCTGTCATTTGTTATACCTTTGGGATTGGTTGATACAAAAACTTAAATGAGCATATTTTAGTAAATTTTCAGACATAAAGGATCTAATGGAAACATTTAGTTTAGTAAATTAAAAAAAAACATAGTGAATAAAATTATGCTACGAAACGTATGTCACCCCTGGACCTCCATGTGCTAAAGTTCAAGTGGCGTTCTACATAAGAACATAAATGGTTTGTTTTTAGAAAAAAGGAATCCAATGGAACCATTTTCTAGTTGATAAAAGGAATACAAAAAACATCCTACAGTAGTGCTCAACTATTGAGACACCCGCTGCAGGAGGACCACCCTTGCCTGTTTGACTTAGCTCACAATACTGTCTGGAAAGTGAATGAAAATCTTGTGATGAGCTGCCTGAAGCGAGTTGACGCTTCTCCTCAATTTCAATACCTGTTGAAAATCCTGTGACTTTAGGTGCTAGTTTTAGTGTATACTGCATGTATATCTCTTAGTGATTGTAAGTTTGTGTAGCTCTACTTACAAAGCTCACAACCCTAGTTCTGGACCTTAAACTCGACACATTACTTTAGATCAGTGCCTGTTCACATTGATGGCATGATGATATTACAGGAATGCCATCCTGATATAGTAATCCAATTTTCTCGAGGGGGATTTGCTGTGTACAAAAAGAAAACTATAAGGTCATAAAAGAAGATTGGGGCAGTCAATTTGATGCAAACCCGACTCTTTTATGTTGGATGCAGGTGATGTGACCGGAGCAAGTTAGGTTTAGCGAAGATTTTAAGGTCAATTGTCTGGACTGGATGAAAGTACAGGGAAAACTAGCCTGACCAATCTCAAGCACCACAAGCATATTGTATCGCACAAGTGAAGTTTGCCAATGAGGTTGATGCTCCAGTTCAAGTTGAAGATATGGAGAATATATTCATGGGAGAGAGTGACAACCTCCTGAACCTCTTAGGTTTTGACAATCAAACATTGCGGAGTCGGCTATAGTCTGTCCATGTAGTAGAGAAGACAAGCAGAGACCAGTTTGACAATTACATTACCCTACGGGTGATAGAGCGAAGCACAACAGTGTTTCATCCTATCTGTTCAGCTGACCACCATCAAGAGCTCTATCATAAAAAGCAAATCATCACATCACTCAATATTAACTGTACTTTGTTCTCAAGATTGTACATTACTTGTCAAACCCATGATGCAGACTTGGTCAATTTTTTCAAACATGAAAATAACGCATACCCTCCATTATTATCCATGGAAAAATTTTGTTTGGGACGAATTCTGACCTTGCCAAATATCTGGAAAAGTTCTGCACCCCATGAGAAGGGGCCCCATGGGTTAACATCATGATATTGAATGGTGCTCATCATCAACAATATGCTCAAACCTATTGGTGTGAAATTTCCAAGAATATGCCACACATATTTTTCCTCTGTTCAACAAAGCGCAGCTGCAAAAAGTAATCAGAATTGATGATTTGTTTTTTGTACCTGGAAGACAACCTGAAATTCACTGCTAGAAAGGTTCAAGGAGGAAGAACTCAGTGGGGTGCTACACCTTCAATTACAAACTCAGGTAATTCGAAGGAGTTCTTGAGACTGGCAGCAACAAGAATGAACTATTCGACTTTAGGGCACAACAGGTAATAGAAACCCCTATTGGAGATCAGGATGTCTACGCAATATTTGGTCAGAATATGCTGTTGTCTTGAGTTAGCAATGACAGCTCATCTCTAACACCATGCACACATGAAAGGGCGTACACTAGGGTGCTCCTTCATGCAGTTGATTTAACAAACAAAGAGTATGGCTGTTGTGTACATTGAAGACGCCTACATTTGGGTCACGTTTGGCACTTGGAAGCACCTAAGATACATTTTTATGCACGACATTGCAAAAAACTTGTCTATGAAAAACCTTGACGAGCATATCCCAAGCTCCATGCCTTAACGAGGTGTGACATTGTGTCATCAATTGGCGGGGGTAAAAGATTTTATCTGACATAATTAATGAAGGTCACATCAGTATTTTCTATTAATTCTAACTTTTATTATGGATCCAACGGCATTCAACCATGATTAAATATCTGTGTTGGAGGCATTTGTTGTACTTCTGTACGGCCGCACTTGTACGGAAACAAGGGTTAGTTCGTCCAAGAAGCACATATTCACCTTTTAAGACATATTTATGAAGAACATACCACCAAAAAGAGATGGTCTGATACATCAGGCAAAACAGGTGATGTGGCGGGGTGGAGACCTTTAAACAAAAGGCCAAATCACTTAATTAATTCCAAAATCCCTTTGTGTAACCATGGATCACTCATCCAAAATGCATATATAGTTTTACTTTGACCTGAGCATTCTAAATAATCAAAGAAGTTGTTTGAATTACAACACTCATGCATGGTTGCTTTGACTATTTGGGTGACAAAACCTTCTCAGTTTGGTGGTCTCGTCCAGGTGTGTAAAGGCACTCGTATATTCTTTAGTTATTCCATCTTCAGACAAATAGGGTTGTTGAAAGAGTTAGATGCAAGGCTGGCAGCCTTGCTGGGCTTTGCTGCCAAAAGTAGTGGCCTCATGTTCTGATAATTAAAATGTGGATGTAAGGAAAGGTGTAAGGAGCAATGCATATTTTTTGTAAGAGCTGCTCTTAAATTATGTCATTGCAGTGAGAACTTGGACCACAATGATAGCAAGTAGGTATTAAAACGTTTGACAACTGCATTTTACACATTGTGACCAGAGTCAGAGAGAGAACATGTTCGTTTTGATTTTAATAAGAATTTGGCCAGTATGTTGCTTTATATGCATTTTACCAACTAAATAATGTTTCCATTGGATTCCTTAGGTATGTCTAAAAACATACCATTTATAATTATGTCGAGCGCCACTTGTACTTTTGCACAAGAGGGTCACATAATTTTATTTGCTATGCTGTTTTGAATTTACTCTACCTACTAAAATATACTAATTTAAAATTTAAGTTTTTGTGTCAAGCAACCCCAAAGGTATGACAATTGACAGGTATTTTACTTTAGGAAGGTGGCCATCTTAGATTTTAGTCACAAATTTCGTATTCAGTTTGATGTGTTTTATACATTTTATGAACTAAATAATGGCTCCATTGTATTCCTTACAGCTAAAAGTATACCTAAAGACACCTCATTTATTTTTTTGTGTAAACTATTAACTAAGATATGACAATTTACATATTTTTGTTTTTGACTGCGACCATCTTGGATGGTTTAAACTTACAGGCTTCTGGGGGAAAATTCAGCTTGGTATAGTACCTAATTTGTATGGATTTTGGTTCTTTTTTGCAAATTGACACAAATCTGCCTCACGATACATGAAGTTAAGTCCAATAGATACCCGTCATAAGCGGTCTTGGGGGAAGGAGGACCGTTGTGCGTTGGGTCAGCAACCCACCATGTAAAAATAAATTTGCTACGTAAACACCAACAAACACTATCACAGCAAGCCCTGGAAGGAACACCGGGGACTCGGGCAAGGAAGTCTTTGACCTGACTCGGTCAATGCCCCCCCCCCCTCCCCCCACAGCAATCATCAGGTCAGATTGGGCGTACAGAATGCTCAGACCATATATGAAACATAAGACAGCCCAAGTCATCTCAGAAATGCGAAAGTATAGGCTAAATATGTTGGATATAAGTGAGGTAAGGTGGTATGGAGCAAGTAAATATGTAGCCCAAACTTGCAAGGTAATGTATTATTCATGTAGGAATGATGGATTGTACACAGGGCGTGTGGCCTTCAGCTTTGTTAGGAAAACCAAACAAAACATAATGAAATGGGAACCAATCAATCATGAATTATTAGAGCATGATTATATTCCAGATATGCAAAACTTACTAGTGCAATGCTATGCACCAACAGAAGATGCTGCTAATGACAAAAAAGGATAAAATTTACTCCAAACTTCAAGAAATTTTTATTGCCATGGGAGACCTTAATGCTTTAGTAGGATCAGACATGGGCAAACATGGATTAAGGGTAAGGAACAACAACGGAGAAAGATTTTTAGAATCCTGCATAGGGAATAACCTTGTTGGGAACTTTTTTCAAAGACAAAGATATTCACTAGGAGACATGGAACTCCCCAGATGGAAAGACCAGAAACCAGATTGACCATGCAGCTATAAATCGACGATCACGATCGTCTGTTGTTGATGTTCGTGCAATCTGAGGGGGTGACATTGGTACTGATCATGATCTTTCTAGTCCTAAGCAAATTGAGACTTAAGTTAAAGATTAAGAAAAAAACACCAACCAACAAAACTATTTGACTCTGCCAAATTAAAAAACCCAGCATTTAAAGAGGCCTTCAGTGCTGAACTTTCAAAGTGATTCCATCTCCTTAATGAAATTCCCATGGACGATTTAGATGAATACTGCTCTCAAGTTCAAGATGCTTTCACTGCAACAAGCAAACAGATCTTAAGGTATAAGAAAACCTCAAATAAATCTTGAATCTTTAACTTTGAGTAGTAACAAAAAGTATTGCAGACTCACCAAAATCTAAAAAGTTACAGCACATTAAAGTTACCCATAGCTGAATTTTGGCAGAAACTAGAAGCCTTTGCAATTTTCCTTATGTTCTTTAGTAATAAAGTAAGAGTAATTATCTTTAGTAGAAATGTGTGCGCAGTGTAGTAGTAAGTATAATTTACCTCGCATTCAAAATGAGTCGGACGTCTCGAATAGAAATCTTCTCATTTTTTTCGTTTTCTTCAATTCAAATCTCCAAACATCCAATATATTCGAGCACATTTTCAAACAACATTACCCCAAAGCATCACATTTTTTGAGAATCACCGCCTTGAAAAAAATTTACTTTTGGACTGGCATTTTATGGAGAGCAAGTTGGAGAAATGCTGCACTCAATAGTTACAAAGATAGAGAGGAGGACTGCGGGCATTTGAAACAAAAGTAAGAAAATAAAATGTGTGATGGGAATATTTGCTTTGCAAACTGCACCAGAACTTTTAAAAACAGTGCCTAAACTGAAGAAAAGAAAAGAAGAAGTCATTTTCTATCAAATATGTATATAAGATAACATGTAAATAATAGAGATTGTTAAAACTTTTGAAATGCGTAGTCAATCCCTCTATATTGACAAAATGTTGACCTTGAACCGTGCACTAAGCACTCCAAAAAGATACAAACTGACCTACCAGTACATGGGTCGTATCACTTTGCCACATGTGCAATCAAGATCTAACATTAACAATCGTACACCATATGACGCTTCTATTAACAAGCAAAAGTCCTACCCCATGGTTCCACGGCTGCTGAAG
This sequence comes from Elysia marginata, assembly GCA_019649035.1. Taxonomy (NCBI): domain Eukaryota; kingdom Metazoa; phylum Mollusca; class Gastropoda; family Plakobranchidae; genus Elysia; species Elysia marginata. The sequence goes on along the minus strand of BMAT01013203.1, from coordinate 56,413 downwards.
GCTCAAGAGATAGGCAAATGGAAAAAAGCTCACCCCTAAATAACCCCTGTTAAGTCTGCAAATATTTTTATAAGTATTTTTTCTTCAATAAATTTAACTCCTTAACAAAGAATGAAATAAATCTGTCGTGGAGGTATTAAGTTATAATTTTTTAAAGTCTTCGGAATTATTTTATAATTTTTAACAAAAATAGCGATACTTCAACACAATCTAAAAGCCTTACAGTATTGCGAAATTATCTCATCCTTTTGTTTTATGAATTTAATTAGGAATCAGCAGCAGCATCGCCAAGAACCTGGCTGGCGGAGGTTTCATCAGCAAAGTTTTGTTGGCTAACGCTGATGCTCTCTGTGCTGCCGCTTCGCCACTGTTAGAGCAAGACATTCCCATGTAGGTAACAGGGATGAGGCTGTCCTATGTCTGCCTTGTGACCATTGCTATTCGTGCGATATATTGGGAATCAAAATTGCACTAGAGTGTTCATTTACGTTGAAAAGTTTTTTTTTTCTTATTTATTGTATCATACAATGGGATAGGCTATCTACTATGATATTACTAATAGCAAGAAGGGAGGCGCAAGGGATTTACCTTATAATTTGGGGGGGGGGGGGAGTTCAGTGATACAATTACTATACCCACGTAAGTGATTGTCCTTAAATTTAAAGTCACATAAGAAGGGTGGTCTTTATTGAGGAGGTCTTAATTGAGAGGTTCCACGGTATCGCTGAAGTGCTTATTTGATGAAGAGTACGTAGAATCTTGTTGACCTTGTACAGTATGTTCAGAATGAAGACTATCTCAAGCTGGTATTTTAAACAGAAATCACACAAATAAAAATATCCCTTTGTAATTCTGCCTTTTCTTTGCTTAAACAGAGAATCCTACCAGGAGCGTTGTGTGATGAACAATTATTTTGGAATTGGGTTGGATGCCAAGATTGCTCTTGAATTCCAGAACAAAAGAGAAGAGCATCCTGAAAAGTGCAGGTTTGTATCACTTGCGAAGTACAGTTTTTTGTTTTTGTTCTTTATGCTACGAGTGCAGGCTGATGATTAAGCCCTGTTTGCTAATAACTCAGTCAGTTCTGGTCACATCGACCTAAAATTTCAAACATATACCCTTGGACCATTTTTCTAGGCTTAACTAGAACAAGTTTTTGTGACGTCATTTGTACTCTTAATGCAGTGACGCACAGGTAGCCATGTTAATGAGACAATGACGACTCCCAATAACCTTTTCATCAAAAATCGCTGTAGTATAGAGTTTTGGGCAGCTAAAGTAATAAAGGAAATAGAATAAAGAAAGTTTATGGTGAAATGGTCATTTCAGACTGCAGCCAGCAAACGGTTGAGATCCCACAGAAACAATTCTGCATTATGGAAAGTGTTCGGGTAGGCCCTTTTCCGCATTGGACAGGGCTCATCAAGAGAAAGTTGACTGTATGATTAGAGCAAATTGAAGGGTCAAACAAAAAGGAAATTACCGATGATGTAGGCATTTTGAAAGAAAAAGTGCACCATATCGTCGCAGCTATACTTACTTACTTACTTGACTTATCTGCTGTTCGCTGAGCGCCCACACACCAGTCGCCAAACTCAGGACGCCTTAAGGCAGCAGGAACTCACGACCCAACTGCATCCTACATAAGGCCCCAATCTTGCCCCCTCTGACTATTATTTGTTTCCCCAACTCAAGAAGTACCTGAGGGTCCATCACTATGACAATGATGAGGAAGTTATCGCAGATGTTCGCAGATGATGCTGTGGACAGTCGTCTGAATTCTTTGCTGAGAGGGTGTGCTTACTAGTGTAATATTGGAGGCTGCGTGGTGATCGTGACGGTGACTACGTAAAAAATAGGATGCTTAGTATGTACCTGAGATAATAAGCTTTCGTTTGACGTATTATTTATGCATATGCTGTGAAAAAATTAAAAAGTTATGATTGAACAGAACTTAATTATCAGCCTGCCCATGTATATGTGAGTTTCTCTTTGTTTTATGTTCACGTCATTTTGTGTGCTGATACTGTCAGTTGTGGTAAGAAATGAAAGTAAGTTCAATAGCATTTTTATAAAGCCCCGAATTTACTAAATTACTAACTGCTTTACATTGGTTCCCTGACAATCCTAACCAACCAACTTACCTTCTGAACTCATAGAGTAGCAGTAGTTGTAGCGCATCACTCTAACAAGATTTTTCCTTGCCCAAAATCGTATACTTCTTTAAATTAACGTCTGAATGTGTAAAGAACCTTTTCCAAAGACTAAACAACTAAGTGAACTGCCGAGACAGGGCTTGAACCCTAGGCCTCCTGTCCCAGAGTTGAGTGTTCACCACTAGGCCACAACATGACAACTATGGTAGCAATGACATTCATGAGATAGAATGTTACTGCAGCAGTAGCGATAGTTGTGGTGATAGTGATTACAGGGATGTATGTGCTTATGGTGGTAGAAGCGACAGTGAAAAGTAGTTAGCAGTAGTAGTTACAAAAATGATAGAAGTAGTAACATATGTACTAATATATGCATTGGCAGTTGTTTCAGTTTTAGTAAAAGAGAAACATTTCTCTGTGTAGTAGCTGGTTTTTTTATACAATGACAACCTCCGTCCTTTGACTCTTGAGGGGCTCATGAAAACCTAGCCTGCCAGCTAATTAAATTTGGAAAGCTCTATGGCATCTCGAATTCGCATTTGATCATGTTTTGCCAATTTTTTTTATTTTTACCACATCCACTTTCATATTGACAGAATTGTGAATACATTTACGTTTTGTAAGGAGAGTAATTATTTGGAAAAAGGAGTGGGATTTATTAAGACTCTGGTATTCTTATATAGATTTCACTGTGAAGTTGTTCAACATTGCTTTTGTTGATCTCACTCTTGCCATCTCATTAAGCTTCTTATTCCTCCACTGTCTTTAGGAGCAGGACCAAGAATCTGATGTGGTATGGGGTCCTGGGTGGCAAAGAGATGATCAACAAAACGTTTAAGAACCTAGACCAGCGGGTGCTGCTCGAGTGCGATGGTCAACGCATCCCTCTGCCCTCTCTACAGGGTATTGTTATACTCAACATTCCAAGGTGAGTTTTGGTTACTGTTGGTGGAATATCAGTGCAGCTTATTATCAGGGATACCAAATATCCAGTATTTTTTCCAGCCTTTTTTTTACCCACCTTTGGAAACTTTCCATCTGTTTGTCATTATTATTTTCAACCCATTATCTGCTGCACAACTTCTACTCATAGCATGCTAGACTCTACCCATTTTCCATTTTGTTTTATTTTTTTGCAAAACCATTTGGCATTTCGGTATATTGAGAGGGTAAACCATCCAAATGAAATTGAAGTTTTTGTTAAAATGTGACATTGACCTTTAATTGTTAAAGTATTTTTTAAATGAACTAGAAGAAAAATCATTCACTCTGCAAAATGTGCCATGAGCTGGCCTTTGACCTGTCAGTGTTAAATATTGAGGGTCAGACATTTGCTTCACATTCAGCTCAAATGAGTCACATTTTATAAATTTTCACATTCCAAGGGATTCAAGTTTTGAACATCACATTTTTATCCTCTTCTAAACGTCAAAGATTTGGTGAAACCTTTTTGGCATGAAAATTTGTCTCTACCGTTTTCAATATATTTTTAATTAATGAGATATTCAGTTTTAGACTGTTTGGCTTGTTATGTGTTTCAGTTATGGCGGAGGTGCAAACTTTTGGGGTGGATCCAAACAAGATGAGGTAGGTTGATAATGGAAATGATTTTTAAATAAATTAGCTTGAATACCACTTTGTAAGAAGAACACTATGGATTTTTAAGGGGCTACAGCAAATAGGTCTTTTAGCTGACAATCATTCAAAATTAAATTTGGAACATAAAAATTTTGTTTTCATTTAGTTTAACTTTAAAATTTCTGGGTTTAGTAAAGCCAAAAACCAGACTGTACTTAAGTTATGTTCAATATTGATAGCCTATGATTACATAATTGTAGTAAAAATGATTTTACTTATTACTCCTGGGTAATGAGGACACTACTCCTACTTACTTAAAGTGGTTCTGGGACTAACTTTTTACAAGTTTTTTTTAAAAGTATTAATCAATGATGTGAAGAGCTATCATCGCCAGGAGCTGTCCACGTAGACACCAATGGCTTGTTTTGATTGAGCTAGACGTATAGTTGGACAGTTTATTTTTGGTTTTTTAATTTAACAAAATGTTGTTTAGCCTCATAAAAAAGCCATTACTGTGTTCATTGTGTCAGTAACTTTTTTGACCAGCCGTGAATATGTGAGTTCTCACTAGATTTTAATTTAGTGACCTTTCAACGTTTACCCAGCCAGAGAGCTTTGGAAAAATGTTCACCTAGTATTAAAGTGAGTTGACGCTCAACAACTCAGTTTCTGAGCCAGGCTTTGGGGGAGTCACATTTGTGACCCTGCTTTTTTATCCTCGCAAAGCATTTTAATTTCAGTGTAAATAATTGTTTGTTTTGATGAAACAATACTGGCTAGAAATGCAGTTTCTAAGGAATTATATACATATTGTAATTGCTAGTTTATGATATAAATAGAACTCTATGATTGTAAAAGAATTTATTTTGAAGTAAATTAGTTTTATTAGGTCACAATTATACAAATTCAGAAACACAAAACAAAATCTAATTTAACATCTCAAATATCTTGTGATGTTATAACACATTACTTGGTTTTAGTTTTTAAAATAAGAACGTTGATCTTTTCATGGTTATATTTGTATTTAGTAAAAAACTTCAAGGCCCTTTATAGTTCTAGTCAATGTTTTTATCATTGCTTTATGCAAACACACAGCTAACAATAACATACAGGATACCAAATCTGAAATTTTATGATAACATATTTTACATTTTTATGTTTTTTGGTCTGACAAATTAGCATAAGTTTCATTCATAACTCTTATCTTTAATTTCTTCTCTCTCGTCTGTCTCGTCTGTCTGTCTCTCTGTGTCTCTGTCTGTCTGCCCGTCTGTCTGTCTGTCTATCTGTCTCTCTCTCTCTCTCTCCCTTCCTCCCTCCCTCTCTCTCTCTCTCTCTCT